>CABFOW010004053.1:17080-56899 GCA_902141385.1 Timema californicum | reverse complement strand
TGTTTTTCTAAACACCCCCCCCCCCCCACTCTCCAACCGTGCATATGCGGGTATATATATAAGCTAGATTCAACCTTCCTAATCTCTGACACACTATCGTAATTAGTACATATTCATATCCCCTGAACGGGTAGTAAGACGCGGTGACATAAAGCAAATACAAACTGTGCCGATGTCACTAATGGCAGGCGCACGAATCAAACTCTCTTTTAAAAACCCCAAGTCCCGGGACGTGTCTGGTTCCGTCCCCCCCCCCACCTCGCCCTCCGCCCGAGGAGGGGGGTCTCTTGAGCCGTGACCAACAGCAGGTCTCAGGGAATTACCCACAAATTACACCTGCACGAAGCGCGATCGCTTCTGAGAGGGAAGGTGATTTCACTCCTACTTTCAGGGATGTATCAGTACAGGTCTGGGCACTTGTCGTTGGTGTTTAACGTGTACTGCCTGCACCAATATTACCCCTAAGGCCTGGGTAGGGACACAAGCAGGTCATTTGCCACCTGACCTCCTATCGACCACATTTTAAGTCCAGGATTACGAATTGATACTCAACAGGTAAAATGTTCTACACAGTAAAAGTGCCTCTAAAACAAGGAAATTGAAAAAATGGTAAAATTTGAGTCTTTTGAAATGGTTCCTATAGCTCTTCTCTCAAAATAGTTCCTCTAGCTACTGTCTTGAAGTAGTTCCTCTAGCTACTGTCTTGAAGTAGTTACCATCTCTAAGGACACAGAACAAGAGAGTAACAAGTGGGGCCCAGACCCGGGTAATCGTGGTCCTGACGACTCTAATCTGCGAGACGTGACCACAGCAGCCTCCGTGGACCAATCTGCGGGTCACGAACTGCCTCCGGACCTGAAGACAAAACACTCGCCTCTCAACGCTTACACGCGACCACCTCTCAATTACCACAACAACAGGGCACCTTTTACTTGCGTGAATAAAACATGGGCAAACATTTAGACCTTACTGAGCACGCACAGCAACCAGGCCTCAGACAAGTGATTTATCAATAGTGATAGAAACAGACAAATAGGGAGATTTTGTTTATTTCGTTTGTGCATCATCTTACTACCCATCCAGGCTATAAACATAGTCACACTAACGTGGTAGGGATGGGGAAGGATAAATGTAGACGAAGTGTGCCCGAATTTACGTGGAGGGAGAGTGGGAATCTAGACATTAAAACCTGCACTCAGTACACCTGACCGGGATTTGAACCCCGATCTCCCAGTCATCGGCAGTTTAGTCTATTAATAGAATGACGCCTTAGTAGACCGTTTGACCACTGCAGTGGGTGGGAACTTTGCGCTTACAGATTAAGTTAGTTTGTAAGTCGTATATTAATATAAGAGAGAGAGCAGTAAAGATGAGATTTCAATCTCTGCAGTTTTTACTAAATAATGTGTACATTCTTTTGAGATCCAGTGGATTATGTTCATTTTAAAACGGAGCAGTAGCTCAAATTATTGGTGGAGTGGAGCGAGGTCCTGTTCTCACTCGATCGTTTGGAAAATAATCCATCCATTCCGGAATAACTGTCAAATGTGTGTGGAGTAATTTTAACGAAATTTGAAAGGGACGATCTTTGAACATAGGCCAAACTATGTATTTAAATGGTTTGGGGTTCTAGTTATCTGTTTCAATATGGCCACCAATTAAAAAGTGTTTGGTTTAATAACTCAACTTAAGTAATTTTAATTTGAAATTCTAAGCAGTCGATTGAGCACCTGCCAACATAATTGGACATTAATAAGCAGACGTGTTTTTTTTCTTCATAAATTTATCATCAACAATTTTAATACCAGTTTCCTATAGAGTTAAACAACTCTCCGCAGACATATATATATATATATATATATATATATATATACACATATATTTACAACTCTATATCTTCTAGTATGTGCTAGAGCAAGTTGTTACGTTCATTGATCTGTCTCAGTCTCACTTATGGTTCTGACCAATATGAAAGTGACAGAACTATACTAGTAATAACATTCAATATACAGCCAGTCCGTGTGATGGATTAATTTTGTCAGAACAGTAATAGCTACTATCCGTATCGGTGGTCACGCGTACTATATGTCAGGCTCATCTAGTCAGGCTATCTGGTAACGGGGAGTTCAGGGTTTGAATTCCAGCTTGGGTATCCCTGAAGGTGATTTTCCTTAACGGTTCTCCACTATATCTCAATGCAAATGCAGGTACCTTTAAATTCTACCTCCTTTCTCCCTCCAACACCGGTGTGAATATTTGAATATTCCAGACGTGATAAGCAAACAAAAATATTTATAACCCTTTTCCAACAATTTTCTTCTGACCGATAGAAAAATTACTAAATCAAATTTAACTTTTCATACGTCAAGTGACATGGTCTGCACCTGTCACTTTTGAGAGATATTATCAATAACAGTAAAAATATTGTAAAATGCTATCAATGTTGAGTGTAAATAGATTTGTTTGTATTTTGTAACAGGAGGTGTTCCTGTGGAAATTGGATACTTTTGAGAGATATTATCAATAACAGTAAAAATATTGTAAAATGCTATAAATGTTGAGTGTAAATAGATTTGTTTGTATTTTGTAACAGGAGGTGTTCCTGTGGAAATTGGAGCGTAGCAACTCTACATTTACTCCTCCCCTGCTCTAAGAGTACTGGGTTTGTTTCCTGGTCAGTTGTCTGCCGGGAGCGACAGAGATACAAGGCTCGTGTGACCTTGTGAAACTGGACCAAGTAGCGGCGAGTTCACGGCCATGTTGCTAAACATTGGGTAACACCGTCACCACGTTCTCAGCACTTCTAGACCGGTGAGTGACATAGTCGTTTCTTGCGCCATCAGCAGCTCAGTCTGGCCCTCTTTTAGTGCGAGGGCATTACTTTTAGGTATTTTTCGAGATAGCACTGTGTTTCCTCTTTTTATTCTGGAGATAGCACTGTGTTCCTCTTGTGGTTCTTGAGATAGTCCTGTGTTCCTCTTGTGGTTCTTGAAATATTCTCTGTGTTCCTCTTGTGGTTCTTGAGATAGTCCTGTGTTCCTCTTGTGGTTCTCGAGATAATCCTGTGTTCCTATTTTTATTATAGAAATACTCTCGCGCTAGACAAGACCACCGATGACGGGAAGATTAAGGTTCGACTCTCGGTCGGGTGTACTGTGGCTGGTTTTTCCAAAATGGTTTTCTACTCTCCCTTCATGACAAATGCGGGTACAATTCCTATAAATATAGCCTCCCTAATTCCTGCCATCATTATCTTAGCTATAACCTAAGCGTATAACCCGAACGAGTAGTAGGATGCAGGGCTAAAAAACAACTTCGAACTAGGGTTTAGTTATTTCACCACCTTCAGAATCTCGATTTCAAATCCGTATCTTGGAAACAATATTTGTTTGTAGTAATCCATTCATCATAGCATTCATGCATTCAGTAAAGTGTTAAATTAATTGCCTTGATTCTGGTTATTATTATTAGTATTAGTATTATTATTATTATTAGCACCGCGTCTTACTACCCACCCGGGTTATACGCACTTACGCTAATGTGTAATGGTAGGGTGATTGTGAGATGAAATGGAGGACCTACAGTTTAACGTGGGATCCGAACCACGGTGGAGGCCTGGCATTCCTCACATTCACAAGTTGTGATTAATACACGTCTTTTCAAAGGTCTAGGAAGGGTTTGGCAATCAGAAAAGTCCATGCCGGTACTAAGGATTGAGCACCAGACCCTCAACACAAAAGTCCGACACCTTACCCCTGGACCGCCAGGTCACTTGATTCTGGTTGTTGAGTTTTTACTTTAATTATGTTGGGGCTGGATTACCAATTTGCAGTACTAGAACTCTAAAACAAACTACAAATCAAAATTTGATAAGACTATTTCTGTCTTGAATAATTTATTTTCTCGATTAATAATTAATAATGAAAACAAGGACAAGAGTTTGATTGAATGATAAATGAATTTAGACTGATAATTTTATTGAACTGCTCACAAATATAAAACTATTTTTACCAACTAATAATAATAATAACTAGCACCGCGTCTTACTGCCCATTCGGGTTATACGCTTAAGTGCTATTTACGCTAATGGGTCAGGAATTTGTAATGTTCAATATAGAGGAAGTTAACCCGCATCTACGTGGAGGGAGAGTGGAAAATCATTTAGGAAAAACCACCCAAGGGAGATTCGAAACGTGATCTCCCCGTCCCCGGAGGTCTAGCTCAACATGAAACTAGCGCGTTAGCCAACTACGCCACCGAGGCGGGTTTTCTGAATTGGTTGTCCACTCTCTCTCTCTCTCTCTCCACGCAAATATCGACATATTTCCTCCTCTTCTCCTCCATGCCCCAGACACGTAACAGGATAACAATAACAAGGAACAATCAGTGATAGAAACAACCACCACAAAGCACGAGACTAACCTGCCTACGGAACCATCGTGGATGCTGTACTAACATTCGCCCCTTATTGTAGGCCTCTCTGTGTGTTGTTACTTAGCTGTCAGGAGGGTTGCGTCTGTTATATCCCACGGCGCTTTCTCGGATGGAGCCACGAGATGGGTAGCAAACAATCTGGTGCAATGGTCAGGGGGAAACATTCCTCTTGGATACAAACCGTCTCCCCTTGACATATAGTCCTATATTAACATGTGTTCATACGTCAAGTGATGTGATCTGGAGCTGTCACTTTTGATAGAAATTACCAGTAATTATAAAATAACAATAATAATATACTAAAATGCCATCAGTGTTGACCGTAACAAAATATGCTTGTATTTTCTAAGAGTCCCTCCCTACAAAAATTGGACTGTATTTTAATTTTATATTTATAGTTTGGAACAACATATTAGATAAACTGGTCCCCTGGCCTTTAAATAATTGTTTCTCCGAAAAACAAGTTTAAAATGTTATTTATTGTGTAAACCACCCTATTAACACCCTCCCCCTATTTTGAAGCAAATTGGTTGAGCCATTTTCGGATAGTTTCAAATTTTCATAAATTCTTCATAGTAAACTATCATTAATCTTAAAGCTCGAATTTAAATCACTATTTCTCGAGTTACAACCACACAACATATAAATATAAAGTTTGAACTAAATACAGCGACACCTTTTATGCTATAGCTCCAAGTACAGACAGACAGAATTGTAGCACACACTTTATGGGGTTTGGGACATACAACGAACGACAAGCTCCAATATAATCTCCAGCAAACAAAAGATTCGTGATTACAATATTCTCTCTATAAAATATTTTATAAACATTTTTTAAGTGTCTTAAATCAAGTCATTTCTCAACTTATACGTTTTCCCCTCTTCCGCTTTGACAGAACATAACACTTTTTGCCGGGGTTTCTCTAAACTTTGAGTCTTACCACCCGTCCACGCTATACGCATATTTACACTGAGAAACTAAGAGACGATTAAAGGGAATTATAGAAGACGTGCTCCCACATTTGTGTGAAAAGAGAGTGGGAAACATTTAAGGGGTGAAAGTACGTAAGGCCGGGCTTAGAACACCCGACCTCACTGACAAACGAGTTTGACGACTTAGTCCACACCCCAACCCTTGGTAGTTAGGTTAGTATTGAAGCGAATCTCGTTAGTAAAGTCATTTTTGGTTATTTTGCCTGAAATACTATTTTGTGGCAATTCATTAATTTTAAAATAACCCACTTCGGTAGCCGCATGCTCCAAAGCGCTACTCTCGCAAAAGACTAGACTGCCGATTCGTTTCGAATCTCGGTTGAGTGTATTCAGGATTGTTTTTATAAAATGATTTTCCACTCTCTATCAATCTTCACGCGAATGAGAGTACACTTCCTCAAAATATAACTTTAATCCCTAAAAACATAAGCGTAACTATCAGAACACGAGCGTATAGCCCGAACAGGTAGTAATACGCGGTGCTAATATATATAATGAAAGCCATTAACATTTTTAGCAACATTTACTATATACAGTGGGTGACCTGGTGGTCTAGGGGGTAAGGTGTCAGACTTCTGTGCTGGCGGCCGGGGTTCAATCCTCAGTCCCGGCACAGATTTATCTGATTACTAAACCCTTCCTTCACCTCTGACAAGACATATTGTGAATGTGGGGAATGCCAGGCCTCCACCGTGGTTCGGATTCCACGTTAAACTGTAGGTCCTTCATTTCATCTCACAATCACCCTACCATTACACATTAGTGTAAGTGCGTATAACCCGAACGGGTAGTAGGACGCGGTGCTAATAATAATAATACTATATACAGAGTGTTCGGCAAATTATAAGCCCAAACTACACCTATAGTTTATTTGAACTAAAAGTAATAAAAAATACTTATACAATTACATCCAAAAAACCATACTAATACCATTTAATTGTTTTCGAAGTTTCGACGTACAGCGCCTGGATATCAAAGCTGTTCAAGCATGCGTGTACAACAGGTTGCATAGGAGTTAGGTGCACATTACTGCAATGTAATAATGGCAAACACTTTCTGTGATGTAGGACCGTTAATGACGAGCCTCAGAACGTATTCACATTTCTATATGGACTAGTGTGTTGTTTACTATTAACTGTGGTATGTTCTGCTGCCATGCTCCAAGATTACGAGGTGTGTAGGGCCCCGCGCCCAACTCCTATGCAACTTGTTGTACACGTATGCTTGAACAGCTTTGCTCTCCCGGCACTGTATGCCGAAACTTTGAACACAACTTGATGGTATTAGCATAGTTTTCCGGATGTAGGTGTAGAGGGAATTTTTATTACTTTTGGTTCAAACAAGCTGTACGTGCAGTTTGGGCTCTGAGTTTCCGAACACCCTGTACAATAGTGTCATAATTTAAAATAAATTGATGGTCAGTGTGATGCATTCGTGTTCATACTAACCAAGGCATTGGTCTCGTTTGGTTTGTCTGTGGTGGAGAGATCGCGGTCAGAATCTGAGGCTGATTTAGCGAGGTGTATTTTCCAAAGGTTTTCTCTTTATCTTTATGAAAATGCTGATGCACTTTTCAAAATCTACCTCCTCATCCTCAGCTACGAAGAAAGTGGGGTGGTAAGCTGGAGTGTGAGTAGTCCCCAGGATGGTAAACGGGGGTGTGTAACTAATAAGAGCCCCGTATGTTCCAGAATGGAGGTGAGAGCGGTGTGGCTGTTGGCGATATTGACCGCTTGCAGCAGCACTGATGACAGGCCCCACTCTCGCCAGAAGCGCATCCTGTGGATCACCAATGACGGTCGCCTCGCCCTACCTCCTGGGACCGCCCTAGTCATCACCCCCACCATAACTATGCCCTTCGTGAGGTACCCTCCTGACGGGTTCTTCTCCAACATGTCCATCAGCCTGCCCTTCACGAGTGAGTTTCACGGGACACATACACCTAGCTTGGGTAGATAGCACAGCTCGTATGGTGGTGACACACCTAGCTTTGGGTAGATAGCACAGCTCGTATGGTGGTGACACACCTAACTTGGGTAGATAGCACAGCTCGTATGGTGGTGACACACCTAGCTTGGGTAGATAGCACAACTCGTATGGTGGTGACACACCTAGCTTGGGTAGATAGCACAGCTCGTATGGTGGTGAGGTAACCTGGAGTCTACTTTAGAAAACAGTAGAAACTAAACCAGCGAAACAGTTTAATTGTATTTTAAAAAATTCACCAAAAATTTAAAAATAAATTAAATATAAGAAAACTATTTCCCTGATCTCAATTTCTCGGTTGTCAAATGACGAATTTACAAATCCGCTCTTTAATGTATTCTGTTTAGAGCGTACTAGTGTAACCAACATCGTGGTTAATCATCCTTGCAACATAATGGTCCTATCTTATAAGCCACACCATAGTGGAATTAGCAAGGTTTTGTTCATGTTCCTCAGTTAATTTCGACAAGCTGGGTCTGACAGACAACCAAAACCCGTACGGAGTGTTGCCGCCCCTGTTGGCCCGCAGTATGGGCCGCATGTCAGGGAACCTCATCGCAGACTATGTGGCCAAAATTCTGGACCGCAGAAGACAGACAAGATCAGCTGCCCCTCCTCCTCCGCAACCCGCGCATGCCAACTTCCATGGCGGAGAGAGGTGAGTCTTAGAAATATGAATTGAACCTGGACCCTTAGCTTGATAGACATGCTACTGACCGAACTAAGGTGACAGATTAGGTAATTATACTGCTATCACAAAATTAACTATGAACTGTTTAAAGTATATTAAAAAAATATATAGTATGAACAATTTGGTTATTTTAGTATTAAAAATAAGAGAGTTTCAAAGAGGACATTTAAAAAAAAAGTGTAGAGAGACAGACTTCTATTCAGACTGATTGATGTTAGAAACAAAATGGCGCACCTTGGCAACAAAATGCAACAAAAGAGCGATGCAAGCAAACAATTCCTGAAACAGTTATAATAAGAGCCCTAATTTTTATGTAGTATTAACCTACAAAATATATAACCTTCTTCGCCCACTTTAATAATAAATACTTACCTACATCGGTGGCTACATGGCTTAAGGTGTCACTCGTGTTAGACTAGACTGCCAATGAAAGAGAAATTGGTCCTCAAACCTTGGTTGGATGAATTGAGAATTTAAAAAAAAAGTTTTCCATTCTTCCACACACAAATGCAGGTACACTTCCTCTAAATTCAACCTTTTTCATCCCCAATTCATTAGCGTAATTAGTACATATGCCTATAACCCTAACAGGTAGTTAAAAATGCTGTTAATAAAATACATACTTATATTATTGAAACAAAATTTAATTTAATGGTTGTATTATCTGAAAGAATTTATAAAAAGTCCTTTTTCTAGTTATTCACACATCCAATTACTTTTTTTAACAAGTTGTATTGAATTATTAGTTTGTTTTACACCACTTAAATTTTCCATTAGTAAAGACTTCCAACAGATTTTAGGAATGATAGAAACACTAAAAGCTTCTGATGAAACCTCCACTGTTGATAGCTATTTTAAAACAAGTGAATGTCAGTCAGACCACTCCAGATTTTTTCAAGTCCGTTTCTGAGAATTCTATTTTTTTTTTCAATTCAAGGTTAAAAGTTTGATCTCGACATATTAACCAGTATTCATACTACACTTATATGTACTCGTATATACATTGTTGGCTTTGTTTGCTTCTCAAAAGACTTGTATTATTGTTTGATTCGTGTTTTCAAACCGACCCACCACATGTGTTGCTGAGGCCACTATCTGGCAGCGCCATATTCTCTTCCCTTCCAAGAATGAGAAACGTCAATAACAAAGCTATGTTACTGACGCACCAGCATACCTGACTTGGACTTTGCTCACTGCCATCCTTTTACTGGATACATTCCTTCATGAAAGTACAGACTGCCTGAAAATTAAGTGACATCATTTTGAAGTATTTTCCCCAGGACATTAAATTAATACCATAATAAAAAGAACATAAAATATGTATTTTAACGTAATATCTTTGAAAATACGTCAAATTAAAAATTAAAATAGATTCACAAACTACCAAATTTGGCGACATTGTGCTTTTCAAATTTATAACAGGCAAGATTAAAATATGTAATCACATAAAAATCTGGGCTCCAGTTATTATTGAAACTCGAGGTATTGGTGAACCGCAAATCAGGGTGGTCAGCGATCGCGCGGAAATGTGATAAACTGGGTTTCTGGTGACGGGGAGATCAGAGTTTGAATCCTAGTGATATGAACCGAGGGTTATTTATAATAGACGGTTTCCTACTCTACCTTCGCTCAAATGAGAGTAAATTTCCTCTAATTATATTGTCCTCATCCCTACTCCATTACAATAACTATAGTATGTGTACAGCCCGAATGGCTACTAAGATGCTGTGTAAAGAAATCCTCTGAACTAATGGGAGGCTCCTCTGGATGTTGAATTGGCCTTGATTGTTGTTGTTTATTGCAGGGCCCTTCTCTACACGGTGGTAGAGGACTTTCTCTCAAACTTTGGCATGGACGGCAAGAGCTGTCTTCTCAGGGCCATCTGTGAGGTGCACGGACAACCACTTCACCACTACGGCTTCTTGGGAGAAATCCTCAAACTGTTCTTCACGTTCGTATCATTCAAGATATTCAGTACAGTCTTTTACTTACCCCATAAGAAACAAATAATACAGGCTTTCCGAAAATTATCTTTATAACTTTGATATTAAATTAAGTATCTAACACACATAGAGTTACCAATTAAGGAAATGAAGACGCAGAAAGCCCAAAGTTATTTCCCCCCCCCATCATATCCTACTACCCATTTCAGTTAAACGCTTATGTACTAATTAAGCTTATGTCACATAGAGTTACCAATTAAGGAAATGAAGACGCAGAAAGCCCAAAGTTATTTTCCCCCCCATCATATCCTACTACCCATTTGAGTTAAACGCTTATGTACTAATTAAGCTTATGGGTTAGGGATGAAGAAGTTTGAATTAAGATAAAGTGTACTTGCATTTGTGTGGAGTGTGAGAAACCATTTAGGATAAACCCTCTTTAGTACACCCGACAGGGATCGAAACCCAATCTCCCCATCATCGACAGTCTAGTCTTTTGCGAAAGTAGTACCTTAGACTATGTGGGTAGCCCAAAGTTTTTTTTTATTAAAATAGCAAGGTTACAAAGATCATAAAGATAATTTTCAAACACATCGACAGAAAAATACTGATGAATTTACGATTTCAGTGGTGTTCATGTTTAAATGAACAAACCTCTGTTTGGAGTTTAAAATAATTCATAAGATTATCACAGATAATTATTTAGTAAAACGAACACCACAATGTTTCAGCAATCAACAATTTTCGAATAAATAATAAATGTGTGTTTGTAGACAATTAATGACATGTGTAAGCGGTAATGGCCTGTGTTTAGACTACAATAATAAAGACTTGTGTGTTGTATTCCAGGGCGAGCAAATCGCCGTTTGCAGAGATACTGGAAGAGTATGTTGCGGCCGAGAGAACAGGACAAGGGGACGGGGAGTGTTGGCCATACTACAAAGATTGCCCCAAGTCCCTTTTTATGGCCAGCAACAATAAATACTCGTAAGTTTTAACACTGGAGACTTCCTGTATGGCTTTTGTGTCAGTTCTAAAATTAATTATTTGAAGGTCATGTGCTGATATAATTAGTCAGTTAAAAAATTGTAACCTGACCTGACTTTAAAAAAAAAATGCATTAAAGCCAAGCAACGATTAGCGAGCTAAAGGTTCATTTTTAGAGCCTAAGTGTGACTTAAGGAACCTAAAGTCAGTAGATTTTGGGTGCTAGGAAACAGGGTGAAATTGAACGGACACTATCTTGCTAAATTTACTAGAGGCTGTTAGTTCCAGGGGGTGAGTTTCTACTCTCTTCCCAGCTGAAAGATAGTGTATCTTCTATCTACAGTAATAAAATAAAGAGTTTGGTTGTCGTGAGTGTTACACAATATCCACCACACACAAAGAGCTAACATTTTAAAATTAGTAGCCCCTGTGCACCTGTGGATTGGAATTTTTTAAGTTAATTAAAAATTGGGTCAGAAGAAATACAATAAAGATTTTTTTATGTTTGTTTGAAACAAATAAAAGCATTACAATTGTGGATAGTTCTGAGTTACATATGAACACTATACAACATGATTTAAAATTCTGTCAAAGGAAGAACATAGAAAAACACTCTTTGGTACATTTTATGGTTTCAGCGCAACTTTTAATATAATTTACTACTGGTTAATCTGCTGCAAAGTAGACTCTTAATAGTAAGCTTAAATTTCCCCCTTATAAAAATTAACACTTTTTTTTAACAACCAGATCTATTTATATTTGTCTGACTAGAAGGCCCCAATAGGGACACCTTGGAACTCTAAAATCTGCTCAGAAGTTTGGTTCACACATAGCCAAAAAAAAAAAAAATGGAAATGAACTAAAGATCTTGGCTGATTGCATCAATAAGATGAAAACTGGATAGTTTTTGTTCAAATAATTTGTTTCCTTTGTTTATAAAACCAGTGACATGAGATCCCAGGGACCTTTTTTTTATCACCACATATTACTACTTGTCCAGGTTATTCACATATGTTCTAGTTACTTTGGAATGTTAGGGATTAGGACGGCTGAATTTAAAGGAAGTGTACTAACGTTTGCATGGAGAGAGAGAGAAAGAGGAAAACCATTTAGATAAAATATTCCTCAGTACACCTCACCAGGACTCAAACCCTGATCTCCCTGTCATTTACAGCCCAGATTATAGTGAGTAGTAAATACACCTTAGACTATTTAACTGCCATAGCAGGTCTCAAGGAGAGTTAAGAGTGTAAGAGTTGTTCTATATTGTAAATGTAAGGGTTGTTCCATTTTGTGAGTGTAAGAATTGTTCCATTTTGTGAGTGTAAGAATTGTTCCATGTTGCGCGTGTAAGGGTTGTTCCATGTTGCGAGTGTAAGGATTGTTCCATTTTGTGAATGTAAGGATTGTTCCATTTTGTGAGTGTAAGGATTGTTCCATTTTGTGAGTGTAAGGATTGTTCCATGTTGCGAGTGTAAGGATTGTTCCATTTTGTGAGTATAAGAATTGTTCCATGTTGCGAGTGTAAGGATTGTTCCATTTTGTGAGTATAAGAATTGTTCCATGTTGCGAGTGTAAGGATTGTTCCATTTTGTGAGTATAAGAATTGTTCCATGTTGCGAGTGTAAGGATTGTTCCATTTTGTGAGTGTAAGAATTGTTTCATTTTGCGAGTGTAAGGATTGTTTCATGCTGGAAGTGTAAGAATTGTTACATGTTGCGAGTGTAAGGATTGTTCCATTTTGTGAGTATAAGAATTGTTTCATGCTGGAAGTGTAAGAATTGTTGCATGTTGCGAGTGTAAGGATTGTTCCATTTTGTGAGTATAAGAATTGTTACATGTTGCGAGTGTAAGGATTGTTCCATTTTGTGAGTATAAGAATTGTTCCATGTTGCAAGTGTAAGGATTGTTCCATTTTGTGAGTATAAGAATTGTTCCATGTTGCGAGTGTAAGGATTGTTCGATTTTGTGAGTGTAAGAATTGTTTCATGCTGGAAGTGTAAGAATTGTTTAATTTTGCGAGTGTAAGGATTGTTTCATTTTGAAAATATGAGGATTGTTTCATGTTGGGAGTGTAAGAGTTGTTTTATGTTGTGAATGTAAGGATTGTTCTATGTTGGGAGTGTAAGGATTGTTTCATGCTGGAAGTGTAAGAATTATTTAATTTTGTGAGTGTAAGGATTGTTTTATGTTGCGAATGTAAGGCTTGTTTTATGTTGCGAATGTAAGGATTGTTTCATGTTGGGAGTGTAAGGATTGTTTCATATTGGGAGTGTAAGGATTGTTTCATGTTGGGAGTGTAAGGATTGTTTCATATTGGGAGTGTAAGGATTGTTTCATGTTGGGAGTGTAAGGATTGTTTCATATTGGGAGTGTAAGGATTGTTTCATGTTGGGAGTGTAAGGATTGTTTCATGTTGGGAGTGTAAGGATTGTTACATGTTGCAGGGAGGACGCAGTCCACAAGGATGAGGAACAAGAGAATGAAAACGAAATTGATTCAAGGACTTCCAAAGTGACGCTTGATTCTTCCGAGCTGAACACTCAATTTATGTGACCAGTACATGCGGCGAGTAATGGGTGGGTGGGGGGTTAGGGGGTTATGGTTCAAAGGGTACCTTGTAAAGGGTGAAAGGAGGGGTAAACCCTTTCACGCATGGGAATATTAGCAATGAGTGGGCCAACAAAATTGTAATAGTGTTTATACCAGGGACAATCATTTGTGGCTTTACAAATAATTATTTGCTAAATACAAACTCTCAGCTCTAAAAGGTAAATTAAAGTTTTCAGAAATAAAAAAAATGTCCTCCATTACTTACTTAAGATACATACTTATAATTGCTATGCTATAAGCATTTCAGATTTAGATATAATGAAAATGTTTCAAAAACATCACGATATCTAAAATATAATAGTTTGGTATTATTTAACTTTCTTCATATAATGTAAAATACAACATGAAAGTACTTGAGTTTTTTAAGTTGAGCTTTCAATGAATACTTTATTTGCACTAAAATAACTTTTAGGCTCAATATTTTTCATTTTTTCATGAATTCCTATTGAAGCTTCAAGTGATTTATTTTTTATATATTAATTTTAAAATTTAAAAGAGAAAAAACTAAAACTTAATATTTGCATGGATGCAAATAATTTTTCTTTCATTACCAAATAGCTCTACTTTTTTTCCAAACCAACTTGATTTTGAGAAGTGACAAAACATTTTAAAACTCGTAATCGTAGACCCATACATTAAAACTTACTAAGACAATTGATAACTTCCAGGCAAAACAAGTAGCAAGTGGTACTAGTAATTAGTTCCATCAGTATGCTTCAACGTTTATATAGTTTAGTATCATGAGAAGAGACACGCAAAAAGTAATTTTTAGAGGAAAAGTGGTGTTATTTTTCTGAAAAAGCGATGATATTAAAAGCTGAGAGTGATATTATTTACATTATAAATTGTATTTGTTAAAAAAAAACTAGGAGAAAAATCAAATATAAATAAGAACAAAACATGTCATGCTTAGTATTGTCAAACTTAATATCTCAACATCAACACTTTTGAGTCTTACAAATAGCAATAAATGATTATCAACTTAGGTTTAGACCAAACAATAACAACACCAAAACATGTCATAGAAGACTAAACTGCTATCAAATAAAGAGAAGGGAATAAAAATTAAGAAGATATAATTTTGCCAAACATGACTTTACTATCTGTAGCAAGGTCCATATTAATGTGCTTGCTTGGACCTTGGTTTGAAATCTTTTAAAGGCTATAGACAAAGAATCAAAATTTATGTATCAGAGTGTGTAAAAGTAGAAATCATGATTTTTAATACTAACCTCAGATAAAAAAATAGCTTAAAAATCCTGAAAACACCACTTTTCCTATGATCCATTTTATACATATAACTTAAGTAAAAACAAATACTAATCATATAAACAGCAGCCCTGGTATAGTGCTATCACCAGTGTTATTGTCTTGAAAATTATATTGTATTATGTGGTGTTTGCCAAATTACAAAGAAATTGTGTTTATTTAGAAAAATAAAAAAAAAGCTTAAATTTGTGTTATTTGTATGAAAACAGTAGCATTCGTGTAAAAATTTGTTTTATCGCAAGTTTGAATTTTACATGTCCCTAATAATGAGATAAAAAATATTTGTGGCCAGGGTGTTAAAACAGACGACCAAGGTTCAAATTAATGTCTTGATGTCATTTTTATATATTTACACAATTGCTCTATAAGAATGTAATCTGAAGAGACATGTTTGTTTAAAAGTATAAAATTGTTTTATTAATTATTTTGTGGTGTCAATATAAATACCTGATAAGAAAGGTCACTACTAGTAGTGCAGCATGTGTCAGGCTGATATTGAATATCTATAATTAGTCAATTCATTATTTTCTCCTGAAAGCTCTAAGACGTTTTTGTAAATTTGTAAGTTATTTTTTTTCCATTATGTGTGTGGAAAATAATCAAATGAATTGATGTGTGTGGAAAATAATAAATGAAGGACTGATGTGTGTGCAATGGATTACCTTATATGTTTATAGAGGAAGTGTGTAGTATAATTTTGCCAAACATGACTTTACTATCTGTAGCAAGGTCCATATTAATGTGCTTGCTTGGACCTTGGTTTGAAATCTTTTAAAGGCTATAGACAAAGAATCAAAATTTATGTATCAGAGTGTGTAAAAGTAGAAATCATGATTTTTAATACTAACCTCAGATAAAAAAATAGCTTAAAAATCCTGAAAACACCACTTTTCCTATGATCCATTTTATACATATAACTTAAGTAAAAACAAATACTAATCATATAAACAGCAGCCCTGGTATAGTGCTATCACCAGTGTTATTGTCTTGAAAATTATATTGTATTATGTGGTGTTTGCCAAATTACAAAGAAATTGTGTTTATTTAGAAAAATAAAAAAAAAGCTTAAATTTGTGTTATTTGTATGAAAACAGTAGCATTCGTGTAAAAATTTGTTTTATCGCAAGTTTGAATTTTACATGTCCCTAATAATGAGATAAAAAATATTTGTGGCCAGGGTGTTAAAACAGACGACCAAGGTTCAAATTAATGTCTTGATGTCATTTTTATATATTTACACAATTGCTCTATAAGAATGTAATCTGAAGAGACATGTTTGTTTAAAAGTATAAAATTGTTTTATTAATTATTTTGTGGTGTCAATATAAATACCTGATAAGAAAGGTCACTACTAGTAGTGCAGCATGTGTCAGGCTGATATTGAATATCTATAATTAGTCAATTCATTATTTTCTCCTGAAAGCTCTAAGACGTTTTTGTAAATTTGTAAGTTATTTTTTTTCCATTATGTGTGTGGAAAATAATCAAATGAATTGATGTGTGTGGAAAATAATAAATGAAGGACTGATGTGTGTGCAATGGATTACCTTATATGTTTATAGAGGAAGTGTGTAGAGGAAGTGTGTAGTAAATAATACAAATGTGTCATGTAAGTTAAGAAGGAAGATAGTTTCATTATAATCAATCTACTTTCAAATATTGGCTGTTGTTCATTGTGAACCATTTCAGCCATTTTAATATTTATTGACACATGGAAAAAAGCTAACAATTGTAAACGAATAGCGAAGCTTGGAAGATTGAGTTTCAATTAGGGGTGTGCAAAGCATCAAAAAATGTGACTTTGCTTGGAATCGATTTAAGAGTAAGATTCTGAATTGGAAAATTACAAAGCTTCATTAAAACAATTTATTTAAAGCTAAGACAGATATTTATTTATGTTTCCGATTTACTGCTGTTGTTTCCATTACAATTTAGTTTTAGTGCAAATACAAAATAATTGAATTAAATTTTGTGATAATAACCTATTATATCCTTTTAAGATAAAATGTATTATTAATTACGTTTAAAATATAGAATTTTGTTAATTATATTTAAGACCTAAATTTACATAGTATTTATGCAAGGTATAATATTTTGTCAAACTTTTTTTTTTTAATATTTGAACTTTGATTCTATTTCTAAAATTTCTCATATTATTCGATTTGACTTCGCTTCAAATTGAAAAAATGGACTTTGCACACCCCTAGTTTCTATATTATTAACTGTTCATTGATGAACGAACTTACCCGTGTGATTTAGGTTGGAAAGACACACATTGTAGATACATAATTTATTTAGTACTTATTTTATAATAATATGTAAGAGTAAAACAAATCCTTGATGAATGTATAGTTATTATAGTTGGTCGAATTCCCACTAGAACACATTGTTGTTATAACAATGCAAAGAGTGATGCAACAGAAGTCATTAAGCAGTAGAATGTATTTATACACAGTTTAATCCAATATTTATGTTGTTTTTTGTTTATTTGTAAAAATGTATAGTTGTAGACAATATTGTTTTGCTCAATATAAAATCGTTTATGTTTATATTATTTCCGTTTTAATAAATATCTTGAAGTTTGACCAAATTATTATTATTATTTTAGCACCACCCCTTACTACATGTTTGGGTTATATGCTTATGTACTAATTATGCTAATGGTTTTAGGGATGAGAAAAGTTATATTTATAGAAAGTGTACCCACATTTAAATAGAAAACCACCCTCAGTACACTGGACCAAGATCAAACCCCAATCTCCTTGTCTTCAGCAGTCTAGTCTATTGGGATAGTAGTGCCTTAGACCATGTGGCTACCAAAGTGGGTACCAAATTACTTATCAAAATGGGACAAAGAAGGTAAATAATAGTTCTATGAACCTTTTGAGTATCATATTTAATATCATTCACATCATCTTAAGAGAAACAAACTTAAATATTTAAATTTTGGAAATAAACTAGGACATTTGCAATAAAAAAACGTAGCATTAGTTTACTAAAAAAAGTGTTTTTGATAATATTTTCTCCTTTACTATATATTATCACCTCAATGATAACAACTAACTAGTATATATTACAGATGTCACATCTTTGAACGGTTTTATGTGCTCCACTTTAGAAAACAGTAGAATTGAGAACAACAAAAAATGTTTTATTTAAAACAAATACAAGAAAATAAAAAATAATTATTTTAAAATGTAAAAACTGGGGCTAGGACCTCGAAACCAAGATTAGATTTTAAAAAAACACTTTGTATTAGAATTTGTTTTGGCACTCTAAAACTGTCCATTGGTGGCTCAGCCCCAACATAATTATAGTACAAAGTACAAACTTAACGACCAGGGCCCAGACCATTTACTCAACTCTTAATTGAATGTATGAATGTTAAAACTAAGTTATTATTTCTATTTTAATTTATGTTATCAATTTTTTCAAAATTCAGGATTCAGAGGTAGAATAGTGCATTCTAACCGTGTCTGGTAGAAACCATTAAACTTATCTCGATTTCAATGTTGTCATATGAAAAACACAGAAAAGCTTGATTCGAGTGTAATCTTGAGTCTTGTTCAACTGTGTGACAGCCGACTATGTCCATCCAATGATTCATCTGTTTCCTCCGTACCTGTCACAGTCCGAACACTAGCTTGACGGAAGTTCAGTGGTTGCGCTTATTGTCAAGAGAAGACAAAGGCCGAGGAACAACGTGCTGAACACTACGTTGTACGGTTGACATACCATCCACAAACTTGGTGCGAAATAGAACGTTGGCATTGTTGAACATACCGTCCTTCAAGGACACCACAATAAACTGAAAAATTAAAACTTTTATTAGGAGAGTGAGTCACTTCTGAATATGGCGGTAGTTACCTGAAGGTGAGTCACTCCTGGCTATGCCAGTAGTTACCTGAATGTGAGTCACTCCTGGCTATACTGATAGTTACCTAAGAATGAGTCACTCCTGGCTATGCTGATAGTTACCTAAGAATGAGTCACTCCTGGCTATGGTGGTAGCTATCTGAGAATGAGTCATTCCTAGCTATGCCAGTAGTTACCTGAGAATGAATCATTCCTAGCTATGCCAGTAGTTACCTGAGAATGAATCATTCCTAGCTATGCCAGTAGTTACCTGAGAATGAGTCATTCCTGACTTTTCCAGTAGTTACCTGAAAATGGGTCACTTCTGGCTATGCCAGTAGTTTTCTGAGAATGAGTCATTCCTGGGTATGTTGATAGTTACCTGAAGATGAATCACTTATGGCTATGCCAGTAGTTATCTGATAATGTAAGAAGTGACTCCTGAGCATGTTGTAGTTACCTGAGAATGTAAGAAGTGACTCCTGAGCATGCTGTAGTTACCTGAGAATGTAAGAAGTGACTCCTGAGCATGCTGTAGTTACCTGAGAATGTAAGAGGTGACTCCTGAGCATGTTGCAGTTACATGAGAATGTAAGAAGTGACTCATGAGCATGTTTTAGTTACGTGAGAATGTAAGAAGTGACTCCTGAGCATGTTGTAGTTACCTGAGAATGTAAGAAGTGACTCCTGAGCATGCTGTAGTTACCTGAGAATGTAAGAAGTGACTCCTGAGCATGCTGTAGTTACCTGAGAATGTAAGAAGTGACTCCTGAGCATGCTGTAGTTACCTGAGAATGTAAGAAGTGACTCCTGAGCATGCTGTAGTTACCTGAGAATGTAAGAAGTGACTCCTGAGCATGCTGTAGTTACCTGAGAATGTAAGAAGTGACTCCTGAGCATGCTGTAGTTACCTGAGAATGTAAGAAGTGACTCCTGAGCATGCTGTAGTTACCTGAGAATGTAAGAAGTGACTCCTGAGCATGCTGTAGTTACCTGAGAATGTAAGAAGTGACTCCTGAGCATGCTGTAGTTACCTGAGAATGTAAGAAGTGACTCCTGAGCATGCTGTAGTTACCTGAGAATGTAAGAAGTGACTCCTGAGCATGCTGTAGTTACCTGAGAATGTAAGAAGTGACTCCTGAGCATGCTGTAGTTACCTGAGAATGTAAGAAGTGACTCCTGAGCATGCTGTAGTTACCTGAGAATGTAAGAAGTGACTCCTGAGCATGTTGTAGTTACCTGAGAATGTAAGAAGTGACTCCTGAGCATGTTGTAGTTACCTGAGAATGTAAGAAGTGACTCCTGAGCATGCTGTAGTTACCTGAGAGTGCCGGAAGTGACTCCTGAGCATGCTGTAGTTACCTGAGAGTGCCGGAAGTGACTCCTCAGCATGTTGCCAATGTTCTGCGTGTGAGAAAGATCCAGTGCAGCATCTACTTCATCCAGGATATAGAGAGGAGCTGGTTTGAACAAGAGCATGGCCAGGATGAGAGAGAGGGCAACTAGTGACCTCTGACCTCCACTCAACTCGCCCAGGCTTTCTTTCCACACATCTCCAAACCCCACTTTCACCTGCGGGAACAACCACTCAGGGTCAGTTACTTCACCTGATATGTACATATAAATATTTTATTTGAGGGAAAGAGATGGATATCTTAAACAGTTGGGAGCTTGTATGTCAGCTCAGCTTAGTCGATAAGGGGTAAGAAGTTCATATTTAGAGAGGTGCCAAACATTATGTTTTGTAGTATTTTTTGCACTATGAAAATAATTAAATATAGGACACCATTTTTGAGAGAAATTAACTAAAAATAATAATTCCCATCAAAAGTGTAATGAAACCAAGTATTTTATTAATTGTATTATTTGATATTAATTGAAAATTTAGTTGATTTGATAAAAAAAAAATGCTATTCACACACACTTGTTTATTTTACTGTTATTTTTTATTACCTCTAGCAATGTTTTTTAGCACTGCGTCTATTACTCATTCTGGTTATAAGCCTATGTACCAATTACTCTATTGTGTTAGGAATGAGTGAATTAATAGGTGTACCTGCATTTGAGTGGATAGAGTGGGAAACTATTTAGGGAAAACCATCCTTAGTACACCCGGCCAAGATTAAACTAAATATCCCTGTCATTGGCAGTCTAGTCTATTGCGAGTGTGATTTCTTAGACCGTGCAGCCACTGATGTGAGTTTTAATAATATTATAACTTTAACAAGTTATTAGTTTGGAAATCAATTTTATTTTTAAATCTAAGATTATGCTAAAGAGTAATTTTCAAATTTCCCGTCTCGAATCCCGATATTTTGGCTCATTTACCATCTCGAAATAAAAGTAATTCCCGTCCATCCCTAATTCAAACAGTTTCTTTACTTTTAGCAATATTACCTTGATGAGTTATATAACTTATAAAATAAAGTATAACTTATAAAATAAAGCCATAGTGTAATGAGTCAAAGAAAGAATACTACATTTTAGCTCTATATTCAAGATCTATAAAACTAAGGATACCATATTCAATTCCTTGATATCTTGACTCTTAGTGGTATTGAAAGAAAATCGATCTTAATATTATGATTTTCAATACCTCAAATCTTTGATAATAAATTCTAGAAAATGAATGTTCTGTCAACTAAACAAAACAGCAATATTAAGAATAGAATAATTTTACACTGTGAGCATTACCAGTTATTTTGATCTTTCACTTTATAACCACTAAATTGTAAATATACTCAACAATATCTTGGTGTTTCAGTGAACTTAAATGGACCAAAAATAACCATTTTAATAATTTTTTTTTACTATTTACATTTACTATTGTAATTATTGTTTTGTAAACATATTACAACACATTATATAAATGAATCAGATTCAAGAATCAAAAAATCAAGGTTAATATTTAATAATTTTAATCAAAGAAATGTTGACATCTAGGTGTGTGCAAAGCTTCATAAATTTGATTTGGCTTCCAAACAAACAACTTTTACTTTGATTAAAAAAATATTCTGGCTTCGACAATTATAACAAAAGTTTGCCGATAAAAATAGAAATATTAAGAGCTAAAATACTCAAATTTATAGAAATTAAACTTTGAGAGGAGAGAAGGGCAAGGCCTACATTCTTACCAGAAAGTTGTAGGCCTCAAAGTTCACAACTAAAACAACAAAACACATACATTTCTAATTTTCTAGGTACTTCAGTCCTCGTCTTAAGCAGAAAATAGTAGAACGTAGACTAGACCAAGGCGGCTAAAGGTAGATCATGGTCACTTAGATACTGTTGTTGACTGTTCAAACTTGTGTGGATAAATAGAATGTTGTATTTATATTATATTTAATTATTACATTATCTGTTACTATTGTTTAGATAGAAATGACTGACTTGTGTGAATAGCATTGTAGTTATACAAGATTTTCTGTGGAGCAATCATAATGGCCTTTTATTGGGTATTCCATTCGCGTGAGTTTGCTGTTGAACGAGGTGAAAGGTTGGTGAATGTTGCAGATACTGCATCTCGGTTTGTTGCAAGGGTAGAAACCTTGGCCTGATGTTTGTTTTTTGTGGCTGGGTTGGGCAATTTAGAGTGAACCAGAATGTTGTGGAGATTTGGGGAGCATTAATGTAAAAAGCTCTCTACCCTATAGCCTAGCTACCAGAGCCGAACACATCTGTTCTGAGGAAGAAGACCTTAACAAGCAATGTCAACAACTCTTGAAGAATTTCACAGCCCGAAGATACTCTAAACACATAGTCAACAGTCAAATAAATAGAGCCCTATCCAATTAAGAGCCTATCAATCAATAAACAAACTTCCAATGGCATACCACTCACCACCATGTATTATGGAGGACTAGACAAACTCATGTTTATCCTGAACATTGGCAGGGCTACAATACCCTAGCCTCATCATCTCAACACAAAATCTTCCAACAATGCACCAATAATCACATTCTACGTAACATCCTGGTTCATCCTATATTACCTGACCCAGCCACAAACAACGACAAATAACACCAGGCCAAAGGTTTCCTGCCCTTGCAACAAAACGAGATGCGGTACCTGCAAAATTCACCAACCTTCCACCTCCTTCAACAGACTCACACAAATTTAATACCCAATGAACGGCCACTATACACCAGTTACAATGCAACCACCGCATCGCTGAATACATTGGCCTCACCACAGGAACACTCAGAACACGAATGGTCGCCGTATTGACAACAAACACAACGACCCTGACAAACCAGTAGCACTTGATGTCCAAACACATAATTCAGATTTTGAGTCATACTATAGTTCTAAAGTTATTCAAGCCCTCAGCGATAGTTGTAATGCTTCCCAACTTGGCAGGTTGGAACTTACTCACTAATATATAACCAAATATAGGCATCTCTACCTTAGATAGCCCTCTCTCCTTTTCTTCCAAGCAGGCCTACTCACACCAGAAATTAATTTATATATAAATACTAATAGGTAATTTAACTCAATAAAATACAAATATAACATTCTATTCATCCACCAAGAGTAATAACATAAATTTAAACAAGTAACTGCAGAACTTAAGACTTAAAGCTTTTTTTCGAAACAGGCAACAACAGAATCTAAGTGACCATGATCAACCAGCCTTTATATTTTTACTCTCGTCTGCTGGAGAAGGGGACTAATATTCCCTGAAAATTACAAAATTATGTGTTTTAATTGTTAACTTTAAGACCTACAGTTTTCTGGTGTGAAGGCCTTGCTTGCCCTTCTATCCTCTTTTACTCTACATCCATTACTGTTTCCATCCTGTGACCTAAGTCGGTTTTTTACAAGTCATATATTTTCCACTACCGGCTTAATAAGCCTGTTGTAGCTTCATATGACTTATAATCTAACTTAAGACTAGAACAGGCACAACATCCAGTCCCCAGCCGTTAATTTACCAATGTAAATAGGTAAACCCATACTTTCATCAATTATAAATTTTCGGCCATGCCAGGAATCACACTCGGGATCCTTAGCTGGGTAGGCAGACACGCTACCAATTGAGCTAAGGTGTCAGACCCTTCTATTCTCCTCTCAATATTTATTTTAATGCGGCCATTCAGTGCCCTTTTCCCTTTGAATACTCAAATTTATGTTATAATAATTCCACTCAGAGCTGTGGTATACATTACAAATTAATATTAATAAGGAGAAAAAAATCTGAATTGAATTTTAAGTTGAATTTAATTTATCAGATTGAAACAAAATATTACAAGCTATTGTGTACTAAAAAAAAAAAAAACTTTAGTATTTAAAGTTATATAAATAACAAAAATTTACGGTCTAGGGGTAAGGTGTCAGACTTCTATGCTGGCGGCCGGGGTTCAATTCTCGGTCCCGGCAAAGATTTATCTGATTACCAAACCCTTCCTTCACCTCTGACAAGACATCTTGTGAATGTGGGGAATACCAGGCCTCCACCGTGGTTCGGATTCCACGTTAAGCTGTAGGTCCTCCATTTCATCTCACAATCACCCTACCATTACACATTAGCGTAAGTGCGTACAACCCGAACGGGTAATAATAATAATAATAATAATAATAATAATAATAATAACAAAAATTTAACATTTTCTCACTCATAAAACAACTATCAATAACTATTCAAACTTAGGATTCTTCTTTGAGAATACATCATATATATTTTATTTAGAGTTCCCTCCAAATTGAAAAAATGGACTTGCACCCTCCTAGTGACATTTCTAGAAAAACCCCGAGAGAAATGTACATAAAACTTGCCTCCAGCCCCTCCAACACATCCTTGCCCTCCAAGGGTCTCAGGCAAGCCTTCGCCCCAGGCAGAAGCACGCTGAAGATGGAACCAAAGTCCTGGTTCACCTTCTTACATGCCTCCCTGAGTGCCACCTTCTTCCTCTCATCCAGCTCGTCAATGACATTGACAAGCTTCTCTCGATCTGTCTCCACGATCTTTTTCTTCTTGAGCAGGTCTTGGTACTGATCCTCCACTGTAACGAGATTGGCCAGGGCCCTCATGTTGAGGGTGCGCCCCATCTTCTCCAAGTTCTCCTTCAGTTTCTGAATGCGCTTACCCGCCTCCTCTGGGTTGTTTTCCGCAAAGTCGTACATTCCATTGGGCTTGCCAAAGTACGCCTTTTCACGTTCAATCCACTCGTATTTCTCTGACAGTTGCTTCACCTGGAACAAAGGAATAAAGTGAAAACTGTAAGGGGCTTACCAAAATGTGAGATAACTAAGGATGGGTGCTTCAAATCCTTCAATCTTTCAAATCCTTGAGGATATGAGATTAATTTAATAGAAAATATTGTTTAAAACATTGAATTTTTTTTAAAGTTATTATTATGCTACTAGTGGTTTAGCCTAATGTCAATGGACAAACTTAACCATATAATAGACCATTAGTTTATCCACTTGCTGTGCACAAATACAGAGATGAAGAAAACCTATTTTGATTCCAGTGCAGGAAACTCTTTAAGTTGATCATGTTTTCTAGAATTAAGATTTGAGATTCTAAGTAAAGCTGGGCCACTCGAATCTTTGAATCCTCGAATCCACCGAATCCTGACAAGTATTCGAGATTCGAGGATTCAGTGTTTTACTGGATTCGATGATCGAATCTTTCACCTCATAAACAAAGCATAATATTTTGAATTCAAAAATTACTTAGTTAGGCCTACTAGAAAAGCATAACTTAATCCATAATATTTATTTTGTCGAACAAAAGAGATAAACATGAATAAAATCTTCTTTAAAAAGAAAAATAATTTTTGAATGTGTAAAATCTCATGTGTCTTGTACCCTACCCTCCCACCTGTATGGGAAACTTGGATTCAACCGTTTCGGCACATGATCACTTATAAAACTTTCACCTCACAAACAATCTTGTAAATATTTTATTGAACACATTAAAACTCTTCAAAAACTGAAAATCAAAACTAGAATTACCAATAAACTCAAAATAAATAAAACAAATTAAGTTTTTTTTAACAGAAATAAGAACACATTACGGATGATACAAAGTCAGATGCCATGACGTATATTATGTTTACTCGCCCGAGTGATGATTAAAATAAAATTACTGTTAATTCTTACTACCCAATTGGTTTTAATTATCTACAACTATGCAAAGAATCCCAATTTATTGCATACGATCCTTAAGTTAGACATTTTGTTGGGTTTCATGAAAAATAAATACTGTCAACAGTCAGACATTACTGGATTCGATGATCGAATCTTTCACCTCATAAACAAAGCATAATATTTTGAATTCAAAAATTACTTAGTTAGGCCTACTAGAAAAGCATAACTTAATCCATAATATTTATTTTGTCGAACAAAAGAGATAAACATGAATAAAATCTTCTTTAAAAAGAAAAATAATTTTTGAATGTGTAAAATCTCATGTGTCTTGTACCCTACCCTCCCACCTGTATGGGAAACTTGGATTCAACCGTTTCGGCACATGATCACTTATAAAACTTTCACCTCACAAACAATCTTGTAAATATTTTATTGAACACATTAAAACTCTTCAAAAACTGAAAATCAAAACTAGAATTACCAATAAACTCAAAATAAATAAAACAAATTAAGTTTTTTTTAACAGAAATAAGAACACATTACGGATGATACAAAGTCAGATGCCATGACGTATATTATGTTTACTCGCCCGAGTGATGATTAAAATAAAATTACTGTTAATTCTTACTACCCAATTGGTTTTAATTATCTACAACTATGCAAAGAATCCCAATTTATTGCATACGATCCTTAAGTTAGACATTTTGTTGGGTTTCATGAAAAATAAATACTGTCAACAGTCAGACAGCGATAAAACTGTTTAGTTATCCCTACCGGGCCTACGTATCGTATATCGATTGTTTGTTTAAAATCGATTCAGGTAATCTGATCACTTTTTAAGCGCTCCCAAGTTTTAAGAATCAAATAACGACTTGCTAATCCATTATTTGTTTTTAAGTTGATTTTAACTTAAAAGAGTTTATTATTATTTTAAATATGTTATTGAAGTAATTGTATGAATATTCAAATGTAGTCCTGCCTTATAAAATGAGAATGAACATATTGTAGTCGAAAATAGGTTTGTGTTTTAAATATAATGTATTTTCAGAAACCAATATATAGCAAGAATCGAATATATTTGTTTTCTACGCGAAAATAGATAATTGATATATAAGAAAATAATAATAAAACATACTTAGGTATTATTGAGTTCACTATTTCCAATGTATGTTTAGTTGTTAAGCATGTTGTTTTACTCTTTATTGAAAATATCAGTTTGTATTTTTATTTTTGCTATCATCTTAATACAATAAAATATCCTTTAATGATGATTAAAGTTGATCAAAGGATAACTAGGCCTAATCTGTTCATTTCACATGTTTTTTAGAAACTTAACTCATTCTAACAACACTTAACCAAAAGACACTCGAATTTTGATCGATTTGATTTTCAAACAATAATATGAGTCTAGATTGATTAATTTGGCTGAATTTTAACCTGCATTTTGCGAAGGGTGGTTGGGGTTGATTAAAATTGAAAGCATGATTGAAATAAATCTTAATTCATAGCTTAGGCCTATAATGTGTAATGTAGGTCTATTTGTAAATCATTAAAATTTATAATGAATTGCTAGGATTTATATTCGAGATTCGAAAATAAAATGTAGTTTCGGATTTGAGAAATAGTGGATTTGACCCTGACCCATCTCTAATTCTAAGGCAAAACAAAGATTTGGAGGCAAAACATAGATTCAGAGGGAAAATGAAGATTTTAGGGCTATACAAAGATTTGGAGGCAAAACAAAGATTGAGAAGGAAAATGAAGATTTATATTTTGAATAAAGTTAATTTAAGCCTCCTTTATGAAATACTTCGGTATAAAGAGCACTCGCAATAGTGCAGAGAAAAGATGGGGTAAAAAGTGAAAAGCCACTTCAGAGTGCCCAATAAAGATTCAAACCTATTTTTAAAAAAAAGGCCACCTTTAACTGGATAACCACCAGCACTTGGCCCTTTAAGATATTATTAAAGATAAAAGGATAGGAGACCAGCTTGACTGCCGATGATTTAGAAATTGGGGTTTCAATACTAATAGAGTGCAACGAGTGTGATTTTTCCCTCTCCCTTCACACCAATGGTGGTACACTTCCTATAGATATAATCTTCATCTATTACACAATAGCGTAAGTAGTGCATGTGCGTACAGCCCAAACAAGTGGTGATAAAAAAACACCCCAGAGATTATCTGGGCACTACAGACCCCTCCTTCAGCAGAAAAGAAACCAACAAAGGGAAAGAGATTCATTATTTTCTTTCCAAAAATAACAGTAATAATTGCCAAAGGCTTACCTTATGATGGGAATTATCGGACTCATTTCTTAGTTTGGTGATCTCATACTCCATCTTCTTAATTTCTAGCTCATATTCTGAGCTGTTCTTGACGAGTTTATCTTTCTTTTGTATCTTGAGTTGGATCTCCTTGTTTTGATGGTTGATTAATTCCTTCTGTTTTTTAATTACCTCTTTTATCTCCAACACTTCAGTCTAAAACAACCAATTAATTACCTTCATGCAAATTATTCAGACCTTTATAATGTGATAAAGCACATCAGAAATATCAGATTGTATGGGTTTGCAAAGCGCTGAATAAATGGCAACTTCAACTTGGCTCGGGGGGTGGGGCAACAACCATGACAGTTACGAAGTTTTGCCAATACAGCTATTGATAGCCAAAATACCCACTTAGGTTCAATTCTTTTCAGTTTCTTTAGTTATATACATGAAACAAATTTGTAGTGATTAAAGACGCTATAATAATAATCTAATTTAATAATTTTCAATTATATGTTTATGATTTTTCAAAAATTGAACACTGTTATGTAATATCTATTATCTAAAGTTATATATAACTATAAACAATATATAAAAAAAATTCAACATTAAAACAAAATTATCAAAAAACTATGGTATTGAGATCACTTCTTTCGAGACAGCAATTCTTCGCTTGATGGGTTAGAGACCAGGGAACCAACCAAATTCAAAAATCACCAAATGTCAAAGCACAACCTTTATTTAGCTTACAAATGCAGCAGGGCCACTAAATAACAAATACACTTAAACCCCGACAATTAAAACTAAATGGGACCTGTTCGGATTTGCTGATGTTCAGATTACCCTAACAAATATATTATAACTAGGACAAGACTGGGACCTGTTCGGATTTGCTGATGTTCAGATTACCCTAACAAATATATTATAACTAGGACAAGGCGGCATATGTTACTGTTGTTCGATGGCCAACTATTATTGTTCTGTGCGTCAGTGAGAATATGCATGGTACCTCAGCGGGTGGATCAAGGTCAGTCCCCACACACGATTGTCCCCATTTGTCTGTTACGAAACACAAGTGGGAAATGGACCCACCATTTTTGTATTTAATATTTATCTTTTGAAAACTTAACAAAAACAACTTTTTTTCATTTTAAAATTTTGCTTACATATAGAAGTTTGGATTAATAGGCTTCAAGTGTATAACTATAACACTTGTGAATGTGTACAACACCCAAATAAACAGAAACAAACATTAAAATAAATAAAATACCAGCGCACACCAAATGACTTCCATTCCAAGACTGAAGGACAAAAGAAACAAGATGGTGTGCAGTTGTAACTAAATGCCACGAAAGAGCGAAACAAGTGACACAATTTGGAAATGTGGTTATAATTGAAACCTGACGAAAGAATGAAGTGACAAAAGTCAAGGTAGTGCTGTTCCAGTATTAATCAAGGGTATCAAGGTGGTGAGTTTGACATCGTTAATCTTGATGACCCCTCACCTTGGCCTTGTCCAGATCTGCCTGGTTCTGTTCTGTCTGGGCTTTCAACTCGACTAGTTTCTCCTCCAGAGCTACTATTTGGCTGCGGCTGGTCTCAATACTGGTCTGGAGTTCTTTAATCTCCAAGTTGAGACTTTCAAAGTCCTGAAACAAACATTTCAAACAGTTTTTGTAAGAGCACGTGTTGGTTATTCTTGTCCTATCAGCAAACCCCTCTTTTTCCAACTTATCTTTGTCCTTTGAAATAAATATCAGCTTCAACTTGGCTTTAAAAAAAATCTGGTTTTGACAGTTACGAAGTAGTGCCAATAAAAAAACTAGTGACAGCTAAAATACTCAATTTATGGTCAATTAATCCCATTCTGAGCTGTTATGTACAAAACAAATTTATATTCATGGGAGAAAATCTGAAATGAATAACTATGTACTAATTACACTGATGTGCTAGGGATGAGTAAGGTTTAATTTCAAGAAATTCTACTCGCATTTTCATGGAGGGAGGGGGAGAGTGAAACCATTTAGGGATGTATACTCATTCGACTTGGCTGGGATTCAACCACAAATCTCTTCAAAATTGGCATTCCAGTCAATTGCAAAACTGATGCATGGCTACCAAAGAGGGCCAATTACATGAAAAAAGGTACAGTAGAAGCCTTTTTGATTTGAAGTCCAAAGGATATAAAAAAAAAATTTAAAAATTGAAATATTCAAAATTCGAATTAACCATTAGTTATCTATATCTAAACCGTTTGTACACAATAAATAAAAAACCTCAAAATGCAAAATTGTGAAAATTAGCTCACCGTACAAAAAATGCAGACTTATTAAATTTTGCACTTAAATTACATTAAGTACTTGGGAAAAAAATAGTGATTTGGTTTGTTGTAGCTTTTCTTCTTCGGACACAATTAAAAAAATCTTCAATTTCACTGGTCGCATTAAAAACTTTGTCTTTTACATCTGGTTTGATATTCGGTGAATCCAACTCTCCATGATGTTATTATTTTTTTTTTAAAGGTAAAGTGCTCGGCTGTATTCCATATTCTTTTGCGATATCAATTTCTTTTTCCCTCCCTTTTCCACTTTTCTAATCACTTCAACCTTCTTGGCTAAGGTTAAACTTGTGTAGGTTAGACATCGTAAAAACCTCGCAACTTACATTTGTCAGATGACAATGAGCGACTGTCACTGAGAGACAAACATACCAGATTAGGACAAGGAACCCTTCTATGCTAGGCATCACATGATGGCAATTAAAGCAGAGCCAAAACATCCCCTATTCTAGGAAAACCACTTGCAGCTGGTGCAAAATTCACCTTTGTCTCTTCTACTATGAGTCAATAACTCCTAACTGTATTTGACATTCCTGGGATTCTTGGGTTTAGTTGAGATTGTTAATTTAGGTTTGAAGTGAGTAGAAACTTCAAAAAATTAACAATATACTGTATAAACTTTGTATTATTCAAATATTTCCTTCGAAAATTCGAATTAAATGTTATTCTTTACCATTGATTTAAATAAGAATTTTGTGGGGAATAATGGTGTATTCGAGTTATCCAACTATTCAAATTAACCAACTTCGAATTAGCCAGCTCTTACTGTAAATTTTATTAATATCAAGCTTTTGAACTAAATAAAATTAGTGCAATGCACAAACTATAACCACAATTTCTAACAGCTTGTATTTAACAATGAGGAGGCTAAGTGGTTAATTATATAGAATGATTCACTCGGAACTGAACACTTATTTTTTAAGCCAACTCATGGTTGGAAAGTCACATGTGAATAGTGTAAATTGTAAAACATACCCTGGCATATGACAAATAAGAATGCCTCATAGAAGATACTGGAAGGGCCCACCGCCAGCATCCAGACACATATTCACCTGATGCTCCATATGGTGAATGCGCGATGTAGCGTAGCGACATTGATGGCAATTTCACATCTGATGTTGCCTTTAAATTCCTCATTCAACCTTGCCTTGTTGACATTAACACTGTCTTTTAAAAGTCCTGATAGAAAGCAATCTGGGGGGGTGTCTGTTTGGGAAACCTAGGTGGCCACGGGTTTTTGGAGATAATCCTGTCTTGGAAAAAACTGCAGATTTCTCCCAAGCTCCTATTGGAGGTGTAGCAAGTTGAAATGTCCTGTTGGAAGCCATCTGCAAGTTCCTGATCATCTAACTGATTTACAAATTCATTAGAGATTTCCAAATATTGGTCACTATTCACCGTGTCTTTAAAAAAGATTGGCCCAATGATACGNGTGTCTTTAAAAAAGATTGGCCCACTGATACGGCGACGAGACACCGCACACTAGGCACCAATTTTCGTTGGATGCAATGGCTCTTCATGGATGGCGGGGGGATTATATCAGTGTATTTTGCGAGTTTACATAACCGGACAAATGGAACTATACTTCATCAGTAAACCATGTTATGTCCAACAGGGTGGGATTTTCGGCGAAAAATTGGGAAAACCATTGAAAATAAGCCAGTTGCTTTGACAAATCCGGTGGCTGTAGCTAGTGCACTTTACCTGTTTGGCTGCTCTTCGACAAGTCAAATACAATCATTGAGTCTCTTGGGATAACCTCGGAAGATATTTTCTTGGGGATGCCAATAATCGCTGCTTCACATCCTGTATGTTGTCCTCCGTCATCTTGGGTCGTCCGCCCATATGTGGATCCACCAAGTTTCTCGTTCTCTACAGCTTCTTTGCCAAGTATGAAATGGTGGCTTTGGTGGGCGGTGTACGCCTACCAAATTTATTCAACTACCCCCTCTGAGAATGTTTGAAGGAACCGGTCACCCGGTACTGATGCACAATGAACATATGCTGCCTTTTCAATCGAGTACACAATCTTTCTTCTGCCAACTCACACTGTTTGATTAGACACGCCTCCTCACTAATGTCTAGAGAGATGGAGCGTCATTGTGGCACCCAGATGGCCAGTGGGGAGACATGTTTTTCCAAGTAATGCATGTCGACGCCACCGTCCCGTTCGTGTTTTGTGCGCATATTATTTTCTACATAACTTATATTATACAAAATAAGTGTTCAGTCCCAAGTGATTCATCTTGTATTATAATCAGGGCCCGGAAGTTGACAACATTGAATCTTTTTTTTTTGTTAAGTCAATGGCAATGCTAACTTGTATATAAACACATTTTATAACACTCTGATGTCGAAAACATTACTTTTAATGTGCATATTTTTGTTTTTTTATACAGTTTATGGCATTTTTTGGCGTTTTTGAAGCATTTTTAAAAATAGATTTACTCTTATCATGCATTTTATATCATTTTTAGAATCATTACATAAAAGTAGTAACCAGCAAAGGGTAATGCACATATTCACAAACCCATTATTTGAATATACGCATTAATTTTCTATTGTAATTATTAGTATGGCCAGACATGAAACAATAAGCGTAGCCTAATGTTTTCTGAGAGAGCAATACTAAATATGAAATAAATTAAGAAGGAAAAGTACATATATTTTTAGATTCTTATCTTGTTTATGTTTCAATGAAAAACCTCAGTGCTGGACAACTGGCTAGCTTGGAATTTAAGGCTTTGTTTACCTCAGTGGTACAGTCACCATTTTTAAGAATGTGGCTGTTAATTGAGTAAATTAGTGTCAGTTTGAATTGTATCTCTCAAGCTAGTTGACTTACTACTTCTGATGAGTTTTAACATGGAACTCGGCCACACAAGCCAGGGTGGAAAGAGTAGAGAGGGAGGGATACTCCCATAGCAATGACACCATTCACTTGTCCTTGAACTGTTCCACGCATGTGTACATGTTGTTTATGCCACTGCACAACCCCCAAGAGTTTCATGTTAAACCTGCTGTACTTTCATATATTTGTGTATTTCTAAGTGAGCAGGATGCCAAAAGTCAAACCATCTCAATCCTATCATTTACGACAGTTTGTTAATAATTTTGATGAAAGTTTTTTTTCCCAAAGATGGGAGAGTGTTGTTTTGTAAATTGTGCGTGTCGGCAGTTTCAGCAGAAAAAGAGTTTTCTGTTTTCCAGCATATCGGTCGTGAGAAACACAAGAGTGCTTTAAAACGGAAAGCAACCAAAAAATTAACTCAAAGATTGCTGTTCCAAAGTGCTTCAACCTCTAAAACCAAATCATTTCCTTTTAATCAAGAGTTGTGCGAAGTATTGTTGTCAGCTAATATTCCACTCGGAAAAGTACATCATCCTAAATTTCGCGAGTTTTTAGAAAGACACACAAATAATTCTATTGCAGATGAATATACTCTGCGTAAAAGCTATGTGAGCTTGTGCTATGAGAAAACTCTATAGATAAAATATGAAGTAGTGTGTGCAGGGAAAAAATCTGGGTATCAATTGATGAGACAATAGATGTAGAAGGCCCCTATGTAGGTAACATAGTTATTGGAACTCTTGAACTGAATACTGTTGGTCAAACATTTCTCTTGAATACAGAAATCTTGGCTAAAGCCAACCTCTCCACAATCAGAAAATTGTTTGATAAATCCATGTTTCTGCTTTGGCCTGATGGTATTAAGCACTATAATGTTCTTCTTTTTGTAAGTGATGCTGCGCCGTATATGGTCAAAGAAGCAACTGTAATTAAAGCATTATATTCAAAAATGATTCACGTAACATGTGTCAATCATGCAGTTCACCAAGTTGCTGAAGAGGTGAGAAAAAACTTTGGAAATGTTGACCAACTAGTGTCAAACGTCAAAAAAGTCTCCTTGAATATGCCATCTCGAGTACGTGATTTCAAGACGGTGGCACCTGATGTACCCTTACCACCTCAGCCAATAATTACACAAAGGTGAACATGGCTCATGTGTGTTTATATTATTGTGACCATATTCATGCTTCAGAACCAGTTGTGAAAATATTTGACAGTGAAGTGGCCATATCTATCAAGATTGCACAAGATATGCTTTCAAATCGCAAAATTGAAGGAAACTTGGCATATATCAAGGCTAATTTCGGTATTTTGACTGTAACCATCACAAACTTAGTAAAGAAAGGCGTGTCACTGACGCTATTGCTCTTATCACAACACTACAGGATAACCTCAAGAAAGCTTCAAGCAAAATTGGAGAAGCAGTGTTTGCAAAACTTCAGAATGTGTTGATAAAAAATTCAGGATTCAACAAAAGAGTGTGTAAAATTGCAGACATAATACCGGTAAAAGGGACTCTTTAGAAGACATTGAGGAGGACATATTGCCGAGTGAAAATCCATACTTCAAGTATGTTCCAATAACATCTGTGGATGTAGATTGCAGGTTCTCCAGGTACAAAAACCTCTTGGCCAATAATCGTCGCTCAATCACACCTGAGAATCTGAAGATGACCTTCGTTGTGCATTGCAATACAGATAAGCTGTACTTTTATCTTTATATCATTCTCACATGCACACAAATGTTCTACCTATTTTATTATTTTTAGTGGGCAGATTGATTATATAATTGATTATATAATATTTATTAATTTATCTCTCCTTTTGTATGATTCCCCCATTACCATAATCGGACAAGAATAATAATAAATGGATTTTAAATGTTGTATTAATTTTTTAAGAGCATCTTTTGTACTTTTTAGAACAAAATATCAAGTTTTTAGGTGCATCTTTTTTATTTTTAAGGGCATTTTTCTTATTTTTGAAAAATAAATTATTGAATGAGGATTGAGGGGAATTTTGCTAATCAATTTTCCTCCTAGTTTATTTGTATTTATTTTTGATCAATTTCCATTTATTACAAATTAATAATTGTATTTTTATAAAGGAAGAAGGTATAAGAAAGGTGGATAGAAACATATAAAGGTGAACAAAGAAACTGGTTTTTACAATGAAAAGAAGACCAATTCACACTTTACACTGATGCCAATGTACAAAGAAGTAATGGCTGCCCCTCTAAGAAATAGATCGAATCGTATTGAACATTTTGCTAGCAAATGTATACGAGTTTATCCTTGATATTCCAAAGACTTGTACAAAGTGGTGGGAGATTAACAGAGAAAACAAAGATTATGAAACAATAATATTACCTGTTCTCGCTGTTTCCACTGTTTACTGCTTTCCTCTGCCTTTTTCTCCAATCGGACCATCTCATTTTTAGCAGTTTGGAGTTGTGTCTCCTTAAGAGCTTTAACATTCTTCAATTTGGCCTCCAGATCGTTGACTTTGTGCTGGTTGCCAGCGACAGTATTTGTGCATTCCACCACCTTTTTGCCAAGTTTCGCTGACAACAGAAACAATAATTCAGACTAAGCTTTGAATTAAGAAATTAAATGATTTTGACTTAAATCAATACTACATTAAGGAGCTAAAATCCCCCAACAAATAAATATGCAGCCCTTCACAGATAAAGACATGGGGACTGACCCATCAATTTATCACCAATCCAGACAGCCCCTAGCCACAACTTCATGTGAACTCCTCTCCTTCCTACTAGCGCACTTACTAATCATTTCTCGCTATTTTGATGGCATTTAACTAATATAAAGTATTATATGAAGCCATGCCTTATTTGATCTACCTATCTAGTCCTATCCAAACACAAAAACAAAATCGACTGTTAGCAGTCAACCATGCACAACAGTTTATTTTTGAACCTGAAAAATCTGTTTGTTTGTCTCGGTTTACAAATGATAAAGTGAAGGTAAAAACAAGTAAATTGGACTGTATGTAAATATGTGAAGTGAAAAGAGTAGATTACCTTTTCCTATTAGTAATTTTCTGAAAATGATGAGGCCTATCTCACATGGTGTAGGTTACAGTGGGAAGGAAAGGGGGGAAAAGGGACTTATTTTAGTGAAACTTCTCGAACTGGCAGTGTCACATACAAATAGGTTATTAAATAGTATGTTACACTAGAACAAAACTACCCAGAGGGTATGTTTGTGTAACCATTTTGGCCAACACGCCCAACCCAAACCAAAACACTGTGGCAACTTGACTCGCAATGGTCTAAAAACGTATTTCCCTCCTTTCCCGTTCCAACACCAAAAAATGGCACGAAACCCCCCATAACAATGGCTTCAAAATGACGGAGAATATCAGAAGAAAAAACAATAAATACAAAACTAATGTAAATATACATTTACTTTGGGGAGGGGAGCGCGAGTAATTTTACAGTTTTTATAACATTTTGTTGGCAAAAATAAATCAATTATTTCTCCAGTAGCAGCAAAGAATTTAGTTTACTGCACATGCTAGTGTCAACAGATCTTGAATATCTGTCAAGTGTGTCCTGGAATTTTGTCAAAACTTTATATATTTATTTAAAAAGTTTTGACCAAATTCCGGAACACCCTTGACAAATATTCAAGACCTGTTGACATTAGCATGTGCATAAAACTAAGCTCTATGTTGCTGCTGGAGAAATATTTGATTTAATTTGACCAAAAAATTTCAATTCTATAAAAACTGTATAAATACTTGCACTCCCCTCCGCCGCACCTTAACAATTTTCAATTGTGTATAACTCAAGAAAATGTACTGATTATTTGAAACCTTAATGAATTATATGAGACAGTTAGGGGTGCACAGTGTCTTACTACCCATAGGAGTTATACACCTATGCACTAACTACAGTAATGGGTTAGAGATTAGGAAGGATTAATTGTTAGGGAATACACCCACATATGCATGGAGGGAGAGTGAAAACCCATTTAAGGAAAACCACCCTCAGTGCACCTGAATGGGATCAAATCTCGATCTCCCCGTCTTCAGCAGTCTAGTCCATCACTAGATTAGCGTGTTTGACCAAACGGCCATCGAAGCGGGTTACAACAGGTTATTCAATCATGTACCGCTGCATAAAAGTAAATGAATATAACATTTAAAATTTAATATATATTTTGGACGCCAACATTTTTAACGGTGAAACTTTGTAATTGTCAAAGTAGAAATTGTTTTGGCGAAGTGTAGTCAAAGTTTTTGAAGCTTGGCAAACCTCTAGTGACAAGAAAGAGATTAAGATTAAAAAGGTTTAGTGACAATCCAAGAAACAGATGGGAGGAGCAGATAACAGCAAATGTGCGAGTGAGAGGAGAATGGTGGAAGGAAAGAGACAAATGGAGACATTTTACTAAATTCACACGAGCTGGAAACAGTTGATGATGATGATGATGATGAAGTGAAATAGGTAACGAGCCACATCGAGAGTGAAATGATCGTCTTACTAACCTATTGATTCCTTGAGATTGTCAACTTCTTCTTGGTAACGATGGTGGGAAGTTTGCTGTAGTTTCTGTCTCACCAGTTCCACCTCGTGTTTACGCAAGTCAAGACGCTCTTTCAGGGAGTTGAACCTGCGCACAGCAACATGGCAGACAAAAGGAGTACATTCACATAATTCACAGTTATATATTTACACCAAAACTGGGTCGAATCCACTACTATAGGAATCTGAATCTTCATTTAATTTTCCAAACCAGACTAACGAATTTGGATTCAAATTTTGGAAATAATATTAACCTCAGAGGGAATGGGAATATAATGGGATAATAGAAATAGGGATTTTAAAATATTTCAGATTTGAGACTCAAATTCTTTAAAAGATTTTATATTTAATTTTACAAGTGAAATTAGTTTTAGAGCTTATTTCTTTAAATTTATTTAAATTTTATGATAGGTTTTTGAAAGAAATTTAAATTTAAAAATTGCATGAAGAATGTTTAACTGGGGAGTGTAAAGACTATATTTCTTTAGATTGAAACATTATTATTATTATTATTATTATTATTATTATTATTATTATTATTATTATAAAGGGTAAAATAATGGCGTAATTAATAAACAAGGTCATATTTTGATTCTTTCATTGTTTCTATTATTTCAAAGTGTAGTTTATGCTGGCGGCCGGGGTTCGATCCCCGGTCCCGGCAAAGATTTATCTGATTACCAAACCCTTCCTTCACCTCTGACAAGTACCATTTACACATTAGCGTAAGTGCGTATAACCCGAACGGGTAGTAAGACGCGGTGCTAATAATAATAATAATAATAATAAAGTGTAGTTCTTATTGTCTAATATGTAAGGCCTACTTTTATTTGTGTGATGATTAGTACTCAACCCAAAGTATGGTTGGATCCTAAACAATTCCACTGTTAGCTGAAAGCCTAGGCAGCACTGAAAAGGCTTACTAGGTAAATTATGAGTGTGGTAGTTTCCTGTTGCTTTCCTCATTGAGCCAGAAGGTACTATTGCCCTGCCAAGCCACTACCCGACTCTACAAGAGACAACTTTCCTCCAATCATCACAGGGACTGGCTGTATATTGAATGTTATTACTAGTCTCACTCATACCTCTCCCACTTACATATTATACAACAATAACATTAATAAAACAACACAACAGTAATGAATGATAAAATTAGTTCTTGACCACTTTAAATGTTCTCTAGGCTTCACCCCTCTTCAATGTTTTTTAGGTTTACAACCTTTTAAATGGTATTTAGGTTTGACACCCCTGGAATTCTATCTATGGTTGACACCCCTTGAATGTTATCTAGGATTGACACCCCTCAAATGTTCTCTAACCTTGACACCCCTTAAGTACTCTGAGCTTGGGTTAGGTTTGAAACCCCTTAAATGTTTTCTAAGCTTGACATACGTCCGTGAAGTTGGCCCCCCCAATTTTAAAAACTCAATTTTTTATGATTGCAATCGTTTGTTCTTCGTTTGTTCCGGATTGTTCCGAAAAAAAATTCGTTTGTTCCGTTTTTATAGGCCCACAAATGATATGTTTACATTGGGGGGGCTAACTTCACGGTAGCCCCCCCACTTGTAAAAATTCAAGTTTTTATGATCGCAATCGTTTGTTCTTCGTTTGTTCCGGATTGTTCCGCAAAAAGTTTCGTTTGTTCCGCATTCGTTCTTGCACAAATGGGATGTGAACTTGTGGCGCTTTGTTTACTAGTGAGGGGCCAACTTCACGGTAGCCCCCCCACTTTTAAAAATTCAAGTTTTTATGATTGCAATTGTTTGTTCTTCGTTGGTTCCGGATTGTTCCGCAAAAATTTTCGTTTGTTCCGTTTTGATAGGCCCACAAATGATATGTTTACATTGGGGGGGCTAACTTCACGGTAGCCCCCCCACTTGTAAAAATTCAAGTTTTTATGATCGCAATCGTTTGTTCTTCGTTTGTTCCGGATTGTTCCGCAAAAA
>CABFOW010004053.1:0-13709 GCA_902141385.1 Timema californicum | reverse complement strand
TTTTTGCGGAACAATCCGGAACAAACGAAGAACAAACGATTGCAATCATAAAAACTTGAATTTTTAAAAGTGGGGGGGCTACCGTGAAGTTGGCCCCTCACTAGTAAACAAAGCGCCACAAGTTCACGTCCCATTTGTGCAAGAACGAATGCGGAACAAACGAAACTTTTTGCGGAACAATCCGGAACAAACGAAGAACAAACGATTGCGATCATAAAAACTTGAATTTTTACAAGTGGGGGGGCTACCGTGAAGTTGGCCCCCCCAATGTAAACATATCATTTGTGGGCCTATCAAAACGGAACAAACGAAAATTTTTGCGGAACAATCCGGAACAAACGAAGAACAAACGATTGCAATCATAAAAACTTGAATTTTTAAAAGTGGGGGGGCTAGCGTGAAGTAGGCCCCTCACTAGTAAACAAAGCGCCACAAGTTCACGTCCCATTTGTGCAAGAAAGAATGCGGAACAAACGAAACTTTTTGTGGAACAATCCGGAACAAACGAAGAACAAACGATTGCGATCATAAAAACTTGAATTTTTACAAGTGGGGGGGCTACCGTGAAGTTAGCCCCCCCCAATGTAAACATATCATTTGTGGGCCTATAAAAACGGAACAAACGAAAATTTTTGTGGAACAATCCGGAACAAACGAAGAACAAACGATTGCAATCATAAAAAATTGAATTTTTAAAAGTGGGGGGGCCAACTTCACGGACGTGCTTGACATCCCTTGTAATCTCTAATCTGTCTGGGTCACCTCCCTGTCAGGCTAACAAGTAACATACTGACAGGCACTCAAATGGTTGACCTTGCAATCTTGCCTCCTCCCCTTCCCCCTTCATTTCATCTGGCACCATGAAACATGGTAGCGTAGCTATATCTATCCTTCTTTAAATGTTTCATTGCAAGCAATTTCACCTGTAGACACATGGTTCCCCAACTGTTTGTCTCTCAACCAAGTTTGTCTCCTCCAACCCTTAGGCAGGCCACAACTTCTAGCTTTCTGCTAACAACAGTAGGTATTCCACCCTCCCCACATATTGAACAAAGAACTAGAGTATTTTTAACTCTGTGTCACCAGATTATCTGGCTACCTGTTGTCTCACGTCATAAAGATACTGGTCTGGCCGGGACTTTTAACAGACCATTGACACAGTTATTTGATCTTGCTATTCTGAGGGTTTATTTGGAGTTTCAAATCAAATATTTAGCTTTTAATTAATCAAAATTTTGAATGTTCGCACACCCCTAAATGCTTGTTGGTAGTCCAGCCCCAACATCTTTTTAGTATAGCTTAACAAGCAGATCCCAAACCATTAATTTAACACTTAATCAAATGTACAAGTGTTATAATGTGTGCATTTTAGCAAAAAAAAATGCTGAACATTTAGTTATTATTTAATTTTGAGTTTCTAATTTTTGTAGATTATATCATGTTAAGCTTGAGGGTTGGCAGCTCTGCCCGTGAGCAACTTGAACTTACCTCTCAGCCACCCTGGCTAGATTTATGATCTCCTGATCCACGACGGCCAACTCGAGTTCTTTTCTAGCGAGAGCTTCTTCTGGCTCCTTTAGTTTATTCACTTCCTCAAACACATTCGGTCCCTTGGCGGCAGCCCCTATCACAATCATCACCGATCAGTAACAATACAAGAGATTAGTTCACTGTGGCCAGTTTAAACATTATTAGAAGGGACAAGCCCCGTGCATTTTTTTAGTCTTTCAAGATTCAAGGATACAAACAAATTCAGATTCAATATCCGAAAAATAAAAATTTCAAATATTTAAATACAATTTGTTTTATTATGCTTGAATAGCTAGAGGAGCCAGTGCAAATTAAGGATTACATGTCTAAAGTAGTGAGCTCATGTGAGGAGCATGGAGGAGAAAATACCCCCCCCTAAAAAAAGCTGGATATTGAAGATGGGGGCAAAAGACCAAATGGAAGACCTAGTGTCAAGTGGCTGAAAGGTGGCCAGAGGAGTGTGGAAGAGAAGAGGTGGTTGGGAAAAGATATACGTTGTAGAAGTTTATGTTCCAAAGAGACCTGGTCGGTGGTTGGAAACTGTTCACAACAATGATGATGATAGTGAGGCTCATTCATCTAAAGCAAAATATTCTACCTACACAGTGTTGCCAAAACCCTACAACTAACCTCCAGACAAAGTTCCGCCTGGATCGACGGAATCTCCATCTAGTGTGACCGACTTCTTCATGATGCGCTCGTGGAAGGTCACTTTGCGGGCAGTGGCCATGTCTCGACAGATAAACACCTGTCCAAATATCCACTCCATGGCTGGTCTCAGTTCACGATCATACTCAATGAGTGACAGAGCAGGCTGCACATTATCCTTGCCAACCTGACAAATTTACAACCAATGAGAATAGCAACATAATCAAAATCATACAACTTTAAAATAGGGATGTGCGAGAACCACTTTTTCAACTTGAGACGATATGAGACCAAAACATGAAAAAATATTGAGACGCAAGAACGAGAAAACTTCCGATGAAATTACTAAAGTGTAAATTAAGTTTATTTAAGTAAATAATTATATACCTTGTTTATAGAGTATGGGCTGGCGCTTGTTTTGGATTGTATTATAGTTCATTCAAACCCTTGAAATATAGCTCACACAAATTTTAAATGCAACTAATAAATTGGTGATAGTTCAAATGAATTCCATTTGTATGAATGAAAATTTAATTCAATTAGATTTAATTAATTCATTTAATTCTTCCAAATATAATAATTATATTTGGAAGAGGCTATTGGATAGGTGGATAGAAACATATATAATGTAAACACAATATGGCTTTATTATTGAAAATAAGAACACATATCACACTTTACATTGCTGCCATTGGACAAAGAAGTAATGGCTACCTTTTCAAGAAAATTGATCGCTACCACCCAATTCCTCGACATAGGTTTCATTCTATCAGAACTCATCAAGGAGGCAAGGCAACATTCTAAAAGAGGAAACCAGAAAACACAAAAACGAGAGGAAAATGGTAAAGAACGATAGGATGGCAGCAATGTGAAGTTTGAACTGTGTTCTTCTTTTCGTTGTAAAAGCCATTTTGTATTTGTTTCTTTTATATGTTTCTATCTACCTTTCCTATACCTTCTTCCAAATATAATACAATTACCTCATAAATCAAAAAGAGTTTTTCCTTAAAGAGATATATTGTATACTAGTGGTTCTCAAACTCCTTTTATATTGTACCCTCTGGTCATGACTAAATGTCTAATGTGCCCCTTGGTCATTACCAAATGTCTAATGTACCACCCACGATAAATTTTCCCCAAATGACAAATATCAGGTAATCAAAGTAGCAAATTCCCCACCACGTTTAGTTCTTGTCATTTTCCCTTGAGAGCTGTTCATGTACCCCTGGGAGTACGCGTACCCCAGTTTGATAACCATTGGTGTATACCATTTATAATTTAATCTTTAGTGTAACAGCTTGTAATGTTAAAAGTTTAAATTAAACATTGAAAGGAGGCTAGAGGGGCAAGACCTACACATTTACAAGGAAACTAACTATTGGCCTCAAAGTTCAAAATTAAAAAACCGAAACACATAATTATGTAATTTTCAGGGTACATCAGCCCCCTTCTTCAGCAATGTTTAATTTAATATATCTGTTTGGCACCAGTTTTCCTTTGTTTACATAATGTCAAAGATTGATATTGAAACACAGTATTTATAACTAAAACATTTCTTAATAAAGGCTGTTTTTAGGGGAAAAGTGTTGCTTATTTTCAGGTGTATGTTATTAATAGACAGAGTTGGGTCGAACCCGAATCTCTAATTTACCCTCAAATCTGAATTATGGATAATATTATGAACATAGAAGGAAATATAAATAGAATAGAGTGGTATCTTTAGGGATTTGAGGGCCCATCCTGAAATATTAGAAATAATAAATTATCTGATGTGAAATTTCTTTGGGGAGTTATTTAATTTTCTAATTATTTTTTATTGAATTTTCAAGATTCATTTATAATTGTTGAGACAAGATCAAGATTTTTCTCTATTGTCTGATCCTCATATTTTCAAGTCTTGCACATCCCAACTTAAAATAAAAGTGTATATGTATTTAAGTGTATTAAATAAAGTGGCTTAAGTAGAAATGTTGAGAAGCTTCAAAACTTCAACTTCAACTTCAACATTATGAAGCTTAGTCAATAAAAATATTAACAGCCAAGATACACACATTTGTTCCATTATTTTTAAAAAATTTTGTTGTCATATGCACTTTGTCTATTCTGAAAGGTAGCAGACATTCCTCAGTGAATTATTCTATGGCTCTATCTTTTAAGCTGCACCATAGTGGAGCCAAGCAAGGTAGCCTTACCTTGACTGATTAAACTATGACATTATCTTATAAGCTACACCATAGTGGAACAATGCAAGGTAAGCTGGCTACTGTTAAGGTTAAACAGAGAGTACATGAAAGAAATTTGCAATAATGGATAACATGCAATAATGTTATTTATTAGCTTTGATCAAAATCTGTAATTTCTTAAAAGTAAAATACCTTTAAATAATATTTAGTGTCTAAAGTTATATAAAATATTAGATGATTTTATCTTTAAACAGTGAAACATGTGTTTAGTTTCCGGAATATTTCAAATTTTCGATTTGACTTTATTTTGAATCTAAAAATTTGACTTGACAAATGTTATAGCCAGGGTTGTGGAGTTGGATTCTTAAGTAATTTTGGGTGGAATCGGAGTCAGTAAAAATGTACCGACTCTAACTACTATAAAATATATGAAAAACCTATATTTTTATTTATTTTTTGACCAATAATTATAATTTGGATTGACAAATTTATTTAAATATACATTCACAGTTTCAAAGAAGCTTTCCATAAAGTAATCTTTATTAGAGTATTTTACTGCAGTAAATGTGTTATTACTAATCAATATACATTAGCCACTTCTTAAGGCGTCAGAGTCAAAGGCTTGGCGACCGATTCCAAAGCCCTGGTTATAACAGAATTGTAGCTTTCCTCACCAATTGCTCTGCCGTGCGAATAGTGTTTTGGTTCATGCTGTGGCCACTTATCTTGTTCAAGGGAATGATGGTTGTTCGTCGTTGTAGCTGACCTCTCTTGAGTAACTTTTTGCTTGTCACTTCAGTATCCACGATAACATTGTAGAGCTAGAGGACGAGACAAGGAGGGATTTATTACAAACATTGAGTGATTAATTAAATTTCCTTTAAAGTTATTAATAATAACTCTCTTTTAACACAAAGCTGTGTTGAGTACATTTACAATTTGCCAGCACTAAAGTGAAATGGCCAAGGAACTAATAATGGTCAGAGTAAAAAATTATCCAGTTCTAAGCATGAAGGGAGGGAGGGAGGGAGAGAGGGAGGGAGACAGAGAGGGAGGAAGGGAGGGAGGGAGAGAGAGAGGTAAACCATTTAGGAGAAACCATTCACAGTACACCCAACCGAGATCGAACCCCAATTTCCCCATCTTCGGCAGTCAAGTACAAAGGTTCCCAAAATGTGCTTCACAAAGTATATTTGACTGCTTAGTGAAGAGATTTGAAAGAAAAAATTAATGTGATAAGATTTCAAAATTGTAAATTTGTGCGGCCGTTAACTGTAAGTATTGGGTAGAAATTATTTAACTCCTGCAGTGTGCTGTGAAGCAGTGTAAATAGCAAGTATAATAGAGCCAATGTACATGTCATGTATTAGCTCAAATCAGCTTTGCTCACCCGCACCTTCTCGGAACCAATCAAAACATTGAGAAAGTCGTCAAAGCACAAAGACTGCACATGGTGAAACCAGACAGAGCAAGGCTTGACGATGCCAGTTAACCCCGTCTCTGTGAGAACTTGGTTGTGCTTTCAGATAGGATTATTTGATTTGACAGCTTTCCAGAATTATCTGGGAAGTTTCTATTGTTTACTAAATGCTCTTGTTTCTTCGTACCTTCAGTCAGTTCCAGTTGAGTCAGCATTCAACCAAGAGTCAAAACAAATAAGTCACAGTGCAGTGTTATTTATTTATGAGCGCTTTTAATGCATGCTTTCTAATTCAAGTTTTTTTCAAACCATTAAGTTTATATATAACTTTTCATATCTTTAGTCTTGAAGACAAAATGACAGCCTATTGCGGATTTTTTAGAGCACCTACCTGGTTATTCAGAAAATATTTTTTTTTGTTTCAATGAATTGCTGATTGAAGCTTGGGTCCTTAAAAAGAACTGTCAAAATCTCTGCCACAGTATTTCCAGTAGTTGTGTAAGCATCAACAGCTAACAGGTATATATTATGTTAGATTTTTTGTTAAGGTTGAATAACTTTTTGGTAATGTAAATGTTTATTGAATGTACTATTGCATTGCTTGCTAAATGTGAATGGCCATATTATTTTACTGCCTGGTGACATAACATTGGCTGCCACTTAGAGGTAATTACCAATTAATGGGCCAAAGCTTTGAAATTATTAATATAAGCTAAAATTTATTTTTGTTAAAACTGCAACAATATTGACAATATGCAGTGAATAAAATAAAATGCATGGTCTAAAAGGTCTTTATTTACTCTTTAATCTACATCTCAGTCCATACACCCTCTCTCTTCTTAAGTGTTGGACCATGTGTCTAGTATTAGTTCTTTGGAGACGAGTGCCACAGGGAAAAGAATAGTAAAAAGGAAGTACCATGATTACTACTTGGATATTGGAACAATGGTAAAAAGAAAGTACCATGATTACTACTTGGATATTGGAACAATGGTAAAAAGAAAGTACCACAATTACTACTTGGATATTGGAACAATGGTAAAAAGAAAGTACCACAATTCCTACTTGGATATTGGAACAATGGTAAAAAGAAAGTACCACAATTACTACTTGGATAGTGGCAGAATGGTAAAAAGAAAGTACCACAATTCCTACTTGGATATTGGAACAATGGTAAAAAGAAAGTAACACTAGTCCTACTTGGCTATTGGGTTAATTGAGACCAGTGACAACAAACCACAGTACGTAATTTGCAGAAAAGTGTAGCCAAATATTGAGATGTTCCCAGCAAAAATGTGCTGTCATTTTGAGGGGGTCCATCCGGAATACAAGGGCAAACAGACTGGTTACTTCAGAAGGAGGTAAGGTAAACTTACACTAGCCCAGAAATGTACATTCTATCACTCAAAAACAATTAACAAAAAGGTTTTGATGGTATCCTACTTAGTCAGTTACAGAGTTGCTCAAGCTGATGAGGCCCATGGCATCATCTAAAACCTTATCAAGCCATGTGTTAAGGACAGAGTTCAATGTACGCTGAATGGAAAAGCCACAAAATTATCAGACACAGTTCCTTTGTCGAATAACACAAACTCCGAACGAATCGGGGATTTAGCAGAGGATGTGAAAGCTACTTTACTTTTACAAATGAAATGAACTAAATTTTCACTCCGAGTGGATGAATCAACAGATGTAACCAGTTGGCAATTTTATTAGTATTCATGCGCTATCAATACTCAGAGTCTTCCCAAGAGCATCTGCTTCTCTGCAAGCTGTTATCGGCTAACACAACTGGTAGTGAAATTTTCAAATTGATAGAAAAATTTTTCAAAGTGAATGGCATTCCATAAAATAACCGAGTTGATGTGTAAACAGACGGCATGAAGGGCCATGACTGAGAAGATGTCCAGTGCTATCTCTAGAATGAACAAAAGGTCAAGTAGTGCAGCAGTAGCCCCTGCATCCTCCACTGTCATGCCCTTGCTGTGAAAAATTCCCACCCTCCCTAAAAGAAGTATAGGACAAAAGCGTGAATATAATTAATTTGATCAAATCACGACAAGAATAAAAGACTATTCAAAATGTTTGTGGTGACATGGGGAGTATACATAAGTCTTTAATTCTTCACATAGAAGTAAGGTGGCTTTCTCACAGCAAAACTGACTCGGCTCTTAGAAATGAGGATTAGAGTCAAAAACTTCCTGTTTGACAACAGCTTCACTTTGGGAGACAGGTTGTGTGAAGTGCGTTGACTTATGAATCTAGCATATTTGGCAGACATTTAAAAAAAGTTAATGACTTAAGTTTCTCACTTCAAGGAAAACCAGTGACTATTTTTTACGCCAGTGATAAAGTACAAGCGTTTAAATAAAAAATCTAATTTTGGTCAGATTCAATGAAAAACCGAAATCTAGACGGTTTCCCCAAGGGTAAAGAATTTAGAGAAAAGCTATATTCCAACATACATGCAGATATCTTAAACGAATTTCAAGTTCACCTGCCAAGTTTGCTTAATAGTTTCTACCGATATTTTGCGGAAGAACTCCACAAAGAAATAGAAGCAAGCTTTTAGGTTATAGACTCATACTTTGCTCTGTCGGTAGTCACTCTGTTTGGCATCACAGCCGTATGAGTGCTTTAGTGATGTGATAAAAGAGAATTTTGCAAGAAGTCACTATCAGAATTTTGGTTTCAGCTAAAAGATGAATTATTTAAAGTTTTGACTGAGTGAAAATCATCCTTCTGCCCTTTACAACAACTTACTTATGTGAATCAGGATTCTCTGATTATGTGGCTACTAAAACCAAATATACATCCTGCCTCAACGCAGAGCCAGATATTCGGTTGCAGATGTCCGGAATTTAACAAGATATAGCCACATTAAGCAAACCAAAGCAGTCCTATCCTTTTTATTAAAATCTAAGTTCATGGATTTTTCTTTATCATTCTTTTTCAATGCCAAGTGACCTTTTTGGTTATGCAACTGTAAAAATGGTTTCAAATATCATAGCTAAGTGAGTGAAATATTGCGGATTTATAATATAACTGCTTTGAATTCATTCTCAAATGTGTTACCTTACTTTATGTTTTTTTGTCATTTTTTCTTAAGTACCTAGTTAAGTTCCTTATTTCTCTGAAACTATTGACAAAAATAACATTTCAAATTAAATAATTGATGCTTAGCATGCCCAAATGCTTAAAAATAGCTTCCATCGTAAATACTGCTGTCATTCGGTTGAGTACCTATGTAAGTTCTAGGTGGAAATATTATGCTGTCATTCGGTTGAGTACCTATGTAAGTTCTAGGTGGAAATATTATGGCGATACGCCTAACATGCCCCACAGTTAGGAGGCCAGTTATGACGATACTAAAGCTTCTTGTGCTCCTGAAATCTTGATGGAGTGCCAATTATGATGATACATGCTGTACAACTATTATTGTGATGTTAACATGATCTACTCATCCATTTTGGGGTGCTAATTATCATACTGCACAGTTAGCCCAGGGTTGGCTGATAACTATGATGATGTTGTATCTGACACTGACCCTTTATAGTTTTCTAGGAATTTGGTTAAATAACTTCCTACGCCAGTTGAGTTTAACATGAATGCACTATTTATTGAATTAAAACCACCCTTTTATAATTAAAAGTTTTATATTTCACTGACACAAATCCTACTTGTATGACAAACTGAAACAGAGAAAGAGAGAGAGCCATATAGAAGCTTATCCAGCCCCTAATATCTGACCTACCCCTTGCTTCTGGGACCCCTTCTCTTTAGTGTTAAAACAATCAATAAGAGAGCTTTTGACAGTCTGATATTATGAGAACTAGCATCTAATTGGTTGTTCAATATCTGTTTGAACTAAAAGGTAGTCCGGCTCATTACCATTTTTAAATATTGAACAGAAAGTTTAACCTCTTACAATGTATGGGGCAATCCTTATTATATTTAAAATTATTTTTGAAAATATCTTATGGGTTTGAAACACATTAAAATAAATAATAATTAATAAAAGTGATATTGATAATAAAAATATAACTTGAATTTAGAATCTTGTACTGAAAATAAAATCCTTCAATTTTGCCTAGATATCCATAGATGAAGCATGAAAGGAAATTTACATACTGTTCTTTAAAAAATATACTTCATCCATGACCTTTTAAATAAATGAGAGGGGCCAAGAACAGGGTCATTACAATATCAACACCCTTATGCCAAAGACATGTATGTAAAAAAAATGATGTTTTGTTAAAACAATATTTAAAGTTCCAATTAAGTTTAGATAAAAATTTAGGTCATTTAGAATTTGAAAAATAATTTGTTCTTTTGCTATGCAATAAAATATTGACTAATAACTTGAAAACTGCAATTAGGTAAAAATAGACAAAACTGCACATACATGCCTTTGGCATATGGATAAGGTAATTGTTCCATGTCAAATCTCTCCTCAAAAGTGCTCTCCAACTCAAAAAGTTTGGGAACTGCTGATCTAGTCTAATGACAAATTAGTGACTAAGACCATGAAGCCATCAAAGCGGGCAACTGAGCTGTACAGGGAACGTCCAGGATGGGCGTGTGTGGATTCGTCGGTTACTTAAAGCTATAAGTGAACCGCACCCTCCAACGATTTTGTTTCAACATTTATGCTTGTAAAACAATTCATCGTAATGGTTTGTCTATCCATGAGCTTGTCTCCCAATATTAATGACCCTAAAGGTCACTCATCATACCTTCCCTCCAGCCGCGACCTCGAGTGCTCTAGCAGTATGCGGTTGTTTCACTTTCACAAGACGACAGACCAGACCTTTCACAGACGCTCGATTGAAGTTGTTTTCAGGATCACGGTACACAAAATTCAAGTGGGGATTTCTGTGGAAACATGTTAATAGTTAATTTATCAAAGAAAATTATTTTTTAAAACCTTCATTAAGTCTGAAATAACCAAAGAAAATTAGCTTTTAAACACTAAGTTTGCACCACTATAGCCAACTTCCTGTTTAATATTCTACTTCCTAAGGAAGGTCTCACAGGGCATCAAAATATTTAGTCGCGCTTAGGGGTGTGCTAATAGGACTATTTATCAAATTGTTTAATTTTGAATCGAATATATCAAAATTTTGAATGAATACCAAATAGTATGAATCGAATAGTAGATTTTCCTTACATTTTTGATAAAAATATTTTAAACAAGTAAATTCCTATTGAAAATGTTGTTTTATCTTTTCAGTATGCAAAATGCACAGAATTACTTAAAAACATAGTTATTTGAGCTGGTATTAATAAAAAAAAACTTAAAAAAAATTCAGGATAGTGAGAGGAAATTTTGATCCAGTTTTTTAGACAACACCTAAACAATTTTTTTTAAATATTATGATAGGTTTTTTAAAGAAATTTAAATTTAAAAATTGCATGGAGAATGTTTAACTGGGGAGTGTAAAGACTATATTTGTTTAGATTGAAACATTATTATTAATATTAATATTATTAGAAAAGGTAAGATAGTGGCGTAATTAATAAACAAGGTCATATTTTGATTCTTTCATCGTTTCTATTATTTCAAAGTGTAGTTCTTATTTTCTAATATGTAAGGCCTTACTTTTGTTTGTGTGATGATTAGTACTCAACCCAAAGTTTGGTTGGATCCTAAACAATTCCACTGTCAGCTGAAAGCCTAGGCAGCACTGAAAAGGCTTACTAGGTAAATTATGAGTGTGGTAGTTTCCTGTTGCTTTCCTCATTGAGTCAGAAGGTATTATTGCCCTGCCAAGCCACTAACTGATTCTACAAGAGACAACTTTCCTCCATCCATCACAGGGACTGGCTGCATACTGAATATTATTACTAGTCTCGCTCATACCTCTCCCACTTTCATATTATACAACAATAAATGCATATAACATATAACAATATATGCATTGAATTGCATGATGGGATAGTAACTTGAGTTATACAAAATATCACAAACAATAGCTATGCAATAAAAACTCCCTGGCGTAGGCCCATAAGAAGGATATATCGACTGAGCAACCTCCACTGTTAGTGATGGTAGTGCTAACATTTGTGAATAGATGGTGTCATTAGGTCAGCACAATAAGCCCTCTGGCCTTTAGTATCTATAACTGGGCAATAAAACCTCTTCTAAATGTTTTTGCTACATTAAGTTAAATAAATAGGTGCACTGATGTAGTTCGATATTTTTTTTTCAAGAATAAAACAACTAACAAACAATATTCAGACTTACTTTCAAGAATATTTAATAAATTTGATTCAATTTCACTTCAAATTGATAAAGTGTGCCTGGCCCATGTTTATAGTGTGTGTTATCTCAACAATCCAGAGTAGGGTGCTGGTACTTACAACAAGGGTCAGTATTTAATATCTAACTATTACCTCTAAGCTGTGATATCTAGGGGTATGCGAGCATGTTTTTTTAAATTCGAGTCAAACTTGAGTCGAGTATTTCTAAAAGCTCCCGAGTTCGAGTTGAGTTTGAGTATATTCATGATTTTAAAATTTTCAAGTATATTAAACACATGTTCTTAAAATATGAATGACACTCATTTTTATAAAAAGCAAATACTTCTGAAAAAAGAAAGTTAAACAATGGAAATATTGGTTTTTAAATTAGAAAACACACTCATAAAACATTTTTAAAAATAAGAACAACATGTGGATAAAAATATGATAAAAAATAATTAAAATGGTTTCACACTCATGTCTTTAAGGACATTAAAATCACACCAACAATAATTATAAAATAGTTAATAAAATGGATAATTGCATGATGGCTTGGAAATGTATAAAAAGATAGTTTAAAAACACTCTACAGAGATGTAAAGTAAGTGATAGTGAAGGAAGCCAACCTGAAAGGATATTTAGGTTAGGCCAGATAAGAACAAACACAACTTCTCTCTTCATGTCTTCATGTCTTCTTAATAATGGCCCTTCTACAACCAACATACCTGCTTGTCGGACTCGCAATTATGCAATTGCAAACACACTTGTAATTACGCTTCTCTTAAATACAAAAAAGACTGTCTACAATGAAAAGTTGTAAGACATAATTCCAACCAATAGGAAAAAACATCAAACATGACTCTAAAAGTTAAATTCATGTTAATGTTTTCAAATAAGAAATAAATTTAAAAAAATATTTATATGGTTAAATATATATGATTTTAATTGCAAATACTGTATTCATTACTATAAATTTCCAAGCGCTGTTGTCATAGACCAAATAACTTCATATTATTTGATTTTAGCAATCCATCCATATTGGTTATTTTATTGGCTGAACGCAAGCCAACACAACTACATAAATGCAAGAGATGACAATGTTCATCTTCTCCCGAAAAGCGGGTCCGACAGTTCCGACATACGATTGCGTTTGCGTAAGACCGGCAAAATTATGTTATTGCATAGTTGCGAGTCCAAAAAGCAGGTGCGTTTGGTTGTAGACGGGCCATTTTTTGTATGGCGTTTACACTTTTACAAGTTTACACTTCCCACTTCTTCAAACTTCCAGAGTTACACATCAGTTTGAATTTTTGGGAATATTACTTTTTAATTAATGTCACTTTAAATGAAAAATAAATATTTCCAAAAATTCAAAACAATCTGTAACTGTGGAAATTTGAAGAAATTGGAAGTGTAAAAGTGTAATAAGAAAATAGAAAAGTGTGTTTGTTTATATCTAGGCCTAACCTAACTATCCTTTCAGGTTGGTTTCCTTCACTATCACTTTACATAATTGTAAGAGTGTTTCCACACAGTCTTGATAAAAAAAATAACGAAGTTGATGTTTTAATAAGCTGATATTTCCCCAAAATAAGCTTCAGTATCTTAATTTATCCTATAAGAAGACATAAGAATCACAAACAAAGAAATAAGAAGTGTTTCGTAGTGTATTCCTTAGTGTAGTT
>CABFOW010004052.1:14607-62663 GCA_902141385.1 Timema californicum | reverse complement strand
AAAATTATCATTTTAACTAAATTTATACTGTACATTTTGAGGATTCGATTTAAAATAAAATTTAAGATTCAGATTCGAGATTAGGATTGAATAAATACAAGATTCGACCCTTCTTTAATTAAAACACTTTATTTTATAGACCTTTAATCCTTCCTAAGACCAATACACTTTCATTCCGAGTAAAACTTATTGACAAATATTTCGACGTAGCGTTTAGTTTTTGGGACTCTTGGCGTGAGATTTATTTTATGAGTTGTTTGGTCTGCCGTCAAAACTATGGAACGTGTATAAAGAAGGCTCGGAGTAACTTTTGCTAAATTATAAATAATATCCGTTTTCAATCGTGCTAATATAAATACGTAATTTTAATGTGTGTGGCACGCACCGGTGGCCGCGGGGATTAAATATCAGGCTCGCATGGCCTAGTTCACCGTTTTTATAGGGATATCGGGGCTAGTAGGACTTCGGCCGGATATATTGGGGATATTATCTACTCTCCCTTCAAGCAAATCAGGATACAGTTCCTTTAAATTTTATCCTTCTCATTCATTCACCATTAGATTAGCTAAATGTTTAAAGTCAGAGTGTGTTGTAAGACGCAAGGGGGGTTTGGGGGCAATAAATATGGGACAACCTTTTTTGCACGGGATAATCAACAGTCTTATATTATGGGGTAAATATATGGAGGAAAAAATAAATCTGACCGGTACTTGCCTAGATTAAGAGTGGAAAACCACAATTTGTGAAAGGTAAATAAGGAGAGTTAACTAGTTCTAAGTTTATTTAACTGCCACAAATTAAATAAGGTAGTTTTCAGATATCTAAATGATTTTTATTACCGGATCTTCCGTCAGAGTTCGTCCCAAAAAATGTCTATAACCTCACATCTATATCGATTTCAACTTTACAGCTGTCTTTTTGACGTTTCTAGAGATCTTTGAAGAATTATGGGAAACTGGGTTGGATTTGGCGTTCACTGGTTGAGTGGTCTCAGTTGCTGAGAACCCCATTTTGTGTTGATCTAGCTTTAAAAATATTACTTCACATCTGTGCATTTCGATATTAAATATTTACTTTCTCACAAAGGACAAAAACCAATTCGCAAAAGGTATTTTGACTAAGTTTGAGATGTTTTAGATATTTACTCTTCCTTTTATTCATATACTCTAAATAAGCCATGTGTATTTTTTAATCATAAAGTACTCTCTAAACACATATTTTTGTTACGTCAGTATTAATATAAAATTACAATGTTTGAGCTTATTATTAATAAAAAAGACTTTTTGTTTTAATTAATTAGACTATCACAGTTCATTAAGCCAGATAGCTCCTAAAATAAACTAATTTACTAAAGCTTACAAATTGATGAATAATTTATGTAACACATTGTATGTTATAATAAATTTCACTCGTTCAATACTCCGACAGATTACTCCTGAAATAATCTACTTGCAAAAAAAAACTAGTAAACACAGATTTAAGAGGGAAATGACCCGTATCAATGGTCACATGGTATAAAACGTCAGTCTCGTGATATTCTGGATGACCAGTGAAGGGAATGGTTGAGGTTTGAATCTCTATTTACTGTTTGATTAACTGATTGATATAAGTAATAAGCTATGAGTAGCTGATGAATCATTTATAAACCCTTATTTTTAAAAAGAAGTCCCAATTTCAATCAACAACATATTTTTTTCCCCGACATTGTGGCAGCGTGAGATTCCGGTTTTCCAATAGCGGGCTTCCTATGAAACTCAGACACATGACATCCCCTAGTCTCAAAACAAATTAAAGACGTTGTCTACCTGTGACGTAACGGCAAGTCAAGACAGGATTTCTCATGTTAATGTATTTACATTTTATTCGGTGGGTTTTAAAGATATAACGTTGGAAAAAAAATCTTAAATAATTATGTAAAATAGTCTTACATCATTACATTTTTTATATTAAAGTAGTTTTTTTTGTAAACGTAATTTTTAAATAGTTTTCAACTGAGGCTATTTGATTTACTCATGAAACTGGTCTGTAAGAATCTTCCTGCCAGGAAACAAGAGAAAGGTGATTTTCAAATGCAAGTCAATCATGTAAAGGTGCAAGTGGTATAGTGAGTGCCTATATTCGTCAGCGGAAGAGGGCAAGTGCTATCAGCGGCTAGACTAGAGGCCTATCAATGTGAACTAATTATTTTATTCCCTCTCTTTCTAGTTTGTACATTGTTGTGTAAGTGTGATTTGTGCTTTAGTTAGAAATCTGAATGCCAATATGAGCTAATTTAAGTTTTCAAAATATAGCATCCCCTATTAGAGAATAATTAGTTTTTCCATTATCATTCAATCTTAATTTTAGCTATAGTGATAATCCTTGTTATATATTTAAAGAAATATTAGCTAACAATAAAAAACTAATCAAATTGTAATTTATTAGAAGGACTAAATTTAAAGGTATTTATTTTATTTTTAGTGCTATTAAATTTCTACTATTTATTTATTTAATTGATGACATATGACAACCTGTATTTACATTAAAAACTATTCGACATCAATAATACTGAAGATATGAACATAAAGATTTTAATAAAAGTGAATCTGATTCATACATAATTCCATCGAAGGAAAATGAAAATAATGGATTCAAATTATTATTATTATTATTATTATTATTATTATATGTAGATAACCATACAGTTTTATCACCAAATGTGTACATTCGAATGGTGATTACAGCTGTAGATTCTTTAAACTCTTGAGCTATTTTCTAAAGTTGGTGGTACACCAGGTCGATTAAATCAAACCAAAACTATAATCAATCTAACAGGATTATTCTTTGGACAATTTTCAGAAATTTGTGGTACAAATCACATATCTATAGCCCTTATAGTATAAAGTGTTCCTATCAATTCATTCATATCCTGAATCAACCCAAAAAGATAAGATATTTTGATTAGGCTCGTCAAGTTAAGATGCAATACGCTTCGTAGGATAGCTTTGAAACGATCAAGTGAGTAACGTAATCAAGGCGGGGTTTAGGGAACGCGAGAAATGTTCCGTATTTTTGGAGTTTTTGTATCAAAATATTTTGATGGTAAAATATAAATCAAGGATTGCTTCAGAGTTTAATTTTCTTCATCTGGTGACTTAAACGTTTATTGAATATCTGTCAATAGTGTCATTAAATATAATGACAACCTTTTCTCTTCATTTAAAAAAAATTGTTGTCATCTAATGCCGCTATGATCATGAGCCATGATAGATAAACAATCAGTTTTGATATCGCCTTGTGTAGAAAATTAATTCTATGTTTGTACTGAGGCAATATTTTATTTATTTTTGCAAAAAAAAATGATATAAAAACTGCAAAAACACTGTCCTTTAACATCGTTCCTTACATCCCCTCCTTAACGATACTAATCACAGAAATAAAATACCTGGCATATATATATATATATGAACACGTTGTTGTAAGGCTTCAGCATATGCTGGTCTGGTTTGCCGGTGATGCGGCCAAGTCAGGGCTCAAGTCCTGGACCGCTGGTGTCCACCTAGATTAATACCCCGCTTTCCCTTCGCGCAACTGTGGGTACATTTACCTTAAATTTGACCTTCCTCATCCCTAACCCCTTTTTGTACGAAAATGCAGCTAGCCCGAATGGGTTGTAAAATCCAGAGCCAGGCAAAATAAAAGTAATAATAAGAATGTTTAGATTATTTTTATAGGAGTGTTAGAAATTTAAAAACTTTCATTTGACTTCTTAAAAAAAATCAGCTTCGAATTTGCTTGGGAAAAAAATCCGGCTCCGAAAGTTTTGAAGCTTTGCCAATAAAGAATAGCAGTAAATAAGATAATTAATTTGTGTTCAATTATTGCCATTATGAGCTGTTATGTACATTTCAAATTAGTATTCACATGGGAAAAAATTCTATAGTAATTGAATTTCAGGTTGTGAAAATAACTTTATTTATCATATTAGAATGAAACAAGCCAAACCAGGGGAATTTTGGGGTTAAAGCCCCACTGTATGAAACATTGGTTACGAAAAGAGGCTTTAATAAGAAACATTTCTCAAGTAAGCTCTATATAGCCACGTTTTATACAGGGGTGAACTTAGGGAAGAAGTTGAGTGAAAGTTCTAGAAAAACATTTATTCTACACCGGACCACAAACTCGAGATCTATAAAATGAGCCATTTCTCACCATCCTAGGACTTGCCCAAGGTCCACAATTTACAACTGACTATTAAAATTCTTAAGTAAATTAAAGATAGATATTACCATTTATGCGATAAAACAGTGATCTTAGTAAAGAAAGCTTTCTTTATTAATAAGCACATAATAATATTTTTCAAATATAAAACAATTATGGCGCTAGTATTAGATCTATCAAAAACTCCTAAAAGAGAAAAAAAAAGTTATAACGTTCCTGGGTGGAGCTGTCCAGCAGTAGGAGAACAAACAGGAGTGGAGGAAAATACAAATTTCAATAAAATGATTGTTGTTTCCCCCTCCCCTATTAAAGTTTATCATTCAATTCACACATATCCATTCTACGCTCCTATACCAGTTATTTTTCGTTTCTGGGCATTTATATATTAATGATCAACCGAGATATATTGATTTTTGAACTTTTCAGAACAGAAAAGTTCAGCTTTAAAATCATGTTTATAATATTATTATTATTATTAGCACCGCGTCTTACNTATTATTATTATTATTATTAGCACCGCATCTTACTACCCGTTCGGGTTATACGCACTTACGCTAATGTGTAATGGTAGGGTGATTGTGAGATGAAATGGAGGACCTACAGTTTAACGTGGAATCCGAACCACGGTGGAGGCCTGGCATTCCCCACATTCACAAGATGTCTTGTCAGAGGTGAAGGAAGGGTTTGGTAATCAGATAAATCTGTGCTGGGACCGGGGATTGAACCCGGGCCGCCAGCAAAGAAGTCTGACACCTTACCCCTAGACCGCCAGGTCACCTTTGTTTATAAGTCTATATTTGTATAGGTACGTAAAAAACTGTTTTGTTTAGTTCCAGTAAATATCAATCTCGTGTATTGTTAAAGGTATTATCATTATTTAACCTAAAGACTCTTCTTAACTTTTTTTGTAAACTTTTCTCCACCCCATGTAGCACCAAGTATATATTTAGTATTGGTTACGTAACTTTTCACACAAAGAGAAAGTGTCATTATTTCACAGGAAACCTTTTTGTGACATTGAAAGAGGGGCTCAGATTTAATACAGGCGTATAAATCTAACGGGTAGTTTATACGCGGTGCTAAAAAAAAAAGTAGAACCCCTCATACTCGGGTATGTTCACTAACGGTGAATACACGAATCATAATATTATTTTTTCCCGCCTTAAAATTTGAGTATAATATCTGTGTTACGTTTCCGACACCTTAATTCAGTCGGTAACGTGTCTGCCTTCTGAGCTAAGGGTCCCAGGTTCGATCCCCAGCATGTCCGAAAAGTTTATCATTGGTGAAATATGGGTTTACCCTTTCACAGTGATGAATCAACGACTGGGGACTGGATGTTGTGTCTGCCCTAGTCTTAAGTTAGATTATCAGGCAAATGAAGCTACGAGAGTCCTAGCCAGTCGGTAGTGAAAAATATATGGCTTGAATAAAAAAAACTGGCCCGGGACACAGACTGGAAACAGTAATGGATGTAAAACATTGTTATATACCCCCCGTCTCCCCACCTATATAACACCACATATATATATTAAAGCCCCCTCCCCCTCCTTTTCAACAGCGTTACGTCATTTATGAGTGACCCCTAAGCGAAACATTTGATTGGCAATATCTCAGCTACCTAAACAGCTTTGACCAAAAATAGTCGAATCAAGATTGGTTTCGAGGATATATTTTTCAATTTATTTAAGGGTATTTAACATCCACTTTCTGAACCGACTGATTATATCAGCACATGTCTTATAAACTAACTTAAATATAGAACAGACACAACACCTTGCCCTTCCCTCCTCCCCCGGCCGTTAATTATTCATCACTGTTATAAGGGAAACCCCCATTTCACCAATGATACATTTTCCGTCCATACCGGGAATCAAACTCGGAAACATTAGCTCAGTAGACAGACACATTATAAACAAAGCTAAGATATTAGACTTGAAGAATATTTGAAATATTATCTCGATATTACTTTAAAAAAAATTTTAAGTGTTCTTCATACCAACACACTTAAATAAAATATTTCTCCGTTGACACGTAAATACGGTGGAGGACGTACTAAACTTGACAGAGACAAATAACTGATATTTGGTCCCGATAACCGAAAGCGTCTATTGGACGTTCACTTACCCCGTGTGAAGTAATCAGTTATAACGAGGGGTCGGGAGGGTTAATGAATGACGTAACTCTGTCCAAGAACAAGTTCCACTCGGTGGAGGGGTGTGAAGACGCGGAGCAACTAAACTGATCTTTCCGTCCATCGAGAGAAGAGCTCGCTCCCGCGCCCGCAAAACGAGACTCGCGCGGTATCGCACGCGCATGCGCGCTATGGTACCACTGTCATCAGAGGGAGGGGTGTGTGGGGGGGGAGGTAAGTGAGGGTCTACATTTTATCAAGTTATTTGATCCAAAATATTTGAAAGTTCTTGACAGATGGGAACCTTATGTGCCGTTTAAGTTTCAAGTGAATTAATTTCCTCGTGTATTAATCACAACTTGTGAATGTGGGGAATGCCAGGCCTCCACCGTGGTTCGGATCCCACGTTAAGCTGTAGGTCCTCCATTTCATCTCACAATCACCCTACCATTACACATTAGCGTAAGTGCGTATAACCCGAACGGGTAGTAAGACGCGGTGCTAATAATAATAATAATAATAATAATAATAATAATAATAATAATAATAATAATAAAATTCAAGATTCAAGTAAAGTAGAGGATGGATTTACTTTTGCTTGGAAAAACAAACAACTTCATGGTTTGAGACCACGATATAGCAATAATGAACGAGCGACCACCGTTAGCGATGATGGTGCTAACATTGGTGGATAGAGGGAGTCATGTGGTCAGCACAATGAGGAGCTGCTACCTATTTACTCAAGTAGCTCCACATTTGTACTGGTGAGGCTGAGTGTGACCCCGTTCCGAACACACTGCTTCACAGGAAAACATTCTGGAAGCGCCGGGTATCGAACCCGGGGCCTTTTTGACCTGTAACCAGGGACAATGACCCCCTAGACCACCTGAAACTGGAATGAATTTGAAGATAACTTTTTATTTTTGTTTTTGCTACCACATCTTAATACCCGTTCGGGGTATAAGCATGTGTATAAATAACGCTAATGTGTTAGGGATGATTACGATTGTCTTTGAGAGGAAATGTACTCAAATTTTCCTGGTGGGATAAGGGGGAAAACATTTAGTAATTAGACTACCCTGGGTGTATCCGACCAACATTCGAACGCCGACCTCCTCGTCACCAGAAGTCTGGCCAGATACGAGCTTGAAGTTGACTTGCTTTTTCTTAGCATCATGGAACACTTTAAAATTTACCAGAATTCTTCAGTCACAGATTTGAGGAGATCTATTTTGATTGACAACGATCTCCCAAATTTTAAATCGGCATTTCAAAATTACTCTCCATGTTTGGATCAACGTGGGTGTACGAATGGACCTTCTCTATGATGGGATCCATCGAGTCAAATTACAGATCTCGAATTGATAATGTCAATTTGCAGGCTGAGCTAAGATTTTCAATGAATTCAGATATTCATTCAATTTTTCTGCAGCTTGTCAGACAAAAGGATCGTCAAATTTCGCATTAAATTTTCTTACATTTACAATCCAAACAATTTCCAATCATTTGCGTCTGGGGCAGTTGTAACTGAGTTGTCAAAGTGTATATGTTTTGATTAAACTTGTTCAAGCACTGTGTGCTGTTTTAAATGTCCGATTGAGCAATTACTTAATTTTTACATGGTGTTTTTCCAATCTTTCTCCTCGCAATCGGGGGTCCACTTCCTCTATATTAAAACTTAACACATTAGCATGATTATTTCATTTAAGTATAACCCAAACGGGTAGTGAGACGTAGTGTTAAAATAAAATATTAAATAAATGGAGAGCATTATTCTGGAGTTTAAGTTGAGGCCATTATACTGTATTGTATAGTTAGTTAATAGAACGTTTTAAAATCCAGTTAAACACAATATACATTACATATATAACATGCATAGTCTCACAGAAACAAGCTAAGTAGTTGGAAACGTAGAGAATTATATATATTCTTAGTGTTGAAAACTAATAAAACTGAACATACTTTTAATATACATTTTGTTTGGTTTTGTAGAGCTACATGTCTTATTTCCTTTTATAGATATTCGTAACTTACACCAAACAACTCAATAATAGAGGATAATAGGGATGCATTTTTGGAGACTAGTCTTGAGTTGTTTGACATTATCACTGACAACGATTAATGGGAAAACACGTTCAGTATATTCAGTGGAGATTTGAACTCAGTCCTCACAATAATGTAGCTTATACCTGTTTTAAGATATTTGTAGATTTTTTGTTGATTGCTTCGTAGATGTTTCCGTTTACTGTTTAAGGACATCGCCTAGTTGGTCATTTCGGAACGATTTTGTGAAGCAGATTGCAACTTTAAATTAACGCAATTAAACAGGATCACAATCCAACAATAAAGTAAAAAATAGATCTAGAGAAAATAAATAGAGCCGTTCATCATGTGAAACCTTTTGTTTATCTATTTCGCTGATTAGTATAAACACTCGTTCTACTGTTTACTCCTAGACAACATTGACTTTCATTTCAAAATAAACTTTTTATTAATTACTAATCCATATATACATATATTACTTTCACGGAATTTTTAATTTCTATAATGTCAGGAAAATTTCTACTGCTAATTTTAATTAATAAAACAAACAGATTAAGATGGAAACTATTTTAAATATAACATGTTTAAAAAAAACCTACTTGATGATAACAAAATAATTTTGTGACAGATGTAAGACTATTTTAAAAATTATTTAAAATATAGGTTTTTGTTGTTCGGCCTGCATATTTAAAATTCGCCTAATAAAACAGAATTAAATTATCATGAGAAATTCTACCTTGAATTACCTTTACGTCACAGGGAGGTAACGTCATTAATATTGTGGTGACAATCTGTTAATGTTTGCATTTTTCAGCCTTCACATATTCCCACAAAGCTCGTGAACTACCTAAACAGAGTTCAGATGCTTGTAGGAATAAACAACCGTAACTAGTCGGTTGACATGAATCATTAAACTTGAATTTCTTTATCGTATCCATCTTTTTACGAAAATACATTTAAGTTAGATAAGGAGCCTTAAAAATTCCACTAGATGGATCAAGTTAAAATTTGCTAATTTAGTAGAAAAAAAACACCCAACTACGTAATTCTGGACACACGTGGTATTTTGAACTGAGGAGTGAGTTAAGTATTTTCTTAGGGGAGGCTATATCTTACCTAAAGCATTGGAGATCAATACGTGCACATGTAAGTGTCGAAAGTTGGTAGGGAGTTATAGAAGGGGATCAAGTTGTCATAATTACTGTTTTAGAAATAAACTTGGTACCTAATACATTAATAATAGGCACGATTCCCCTTAAATGGTCGTTTCAGGCTAACCTCTTAATCTGATAAAAGTTTAAATAATTTATTATTTAAAATTAAATAAGTAATTTTTATTATTATAGAACGAAAATTTAAGGAAGAACACATAAAGCCAAGGATGAATATAAAGTGAAAGACAAACATAAAGTAAAGGACTAACAAAGAGGGAAGGACAAAAGAAACGGGAATATTAAACGTAATGTAAAAGGCAAACGAAAATTGAAAGGCAAACCTAATGTGAAAAATAAACGAAAAGTCAATGAAAAACTCAATAGACAGGATAAAAAAAAAGATAGATTAAATGTGACGGACAAATACAGAAAATGAAAGACAAACAAAAACGTGAAATACAAAAATAAAAAGTGAAGGACAATCAAAATGTAAAAAACAAACAAAAATTCAAGGACAAACTTAATATGAGAGACAAACAAAAGGTAAATAACAATTGAAATGTGAAAGACAAACACAAAGTCAATGTCGAACGTAATGTGAAGAGCAGAAGAAAAGTGACGGACGTGACGCGTTGCTGTAAAAATCCTCCTAGACCGTCAGATTTCCATTTCATTAGAGAGCATTCCCGACGGGTGTGTAGTGTTAATGGCCCCGCCGGTGAAAGATATGGACCAAGGCACCACCTTGCCACTTTTTTTACCATATTTAATGATCTCCACTGCGTGGTCAATATCACGCGATCCAGAAATACTTGTAGTCAAGTTTGAAATTAAATATACAGGATGAGTCAATAGGCTGGGGCATATTCGCAGGAAGCCACAAGCGGAGGTCACGTGTTACCGGGATCTATATTGGGATTCTCGTGGCTACGTCTTGAATCTAAGAATACGGGAATTAGGGTTCAAGGTGCGGGGCATGTTTTATAGGTTCCATGAGAGGCCTCTCGACGGGCCAAGAGTTAGGCTCACTGGTTTGGTAGGTTGCTTATATAGCCGTGGTAACTCTAGGTTCAGTGGTGAGGGCTAAAGTCGTTTCTAATGTATAACACGCTTTACATACTTGGTGGGTTGCCTCTACATCAGGGTGAGTACTGGAGCTGCTTCTAATGTATAACACGCTATACATGCTTGGTGGGTTGCCTCTACATCAGGGTGAGAACTGGAGCTGCTTCTAATGTATAACACGCTATACATGCTTGGTGGGTTGCCTGTATATCAGGGTGAGAACTGGAGCTGCTTCTAATGTATAACACGCTATACATGCTTGGTGGGTTGCCTGTATATCAGGAGTAGAGCGAGATTCAGTGGTGAGGGCTAGAGCCGTTTCTGATGTATAACACGCTATACATGCTTGGAGGGTTGCCTGTATATCAGGGTGAGTACTGGAGCTGCTTCTAATGTATAACACGCTATACATGCTTGGTGGGTTGCCTGTATATCAGGAGTAGAGCGAGGTTCAGTGATGAAGGCAAGAGCCGTTTCTAAGGTATAACACGCTATATGTGCTTGGAGGGTTGCCTGTATATCAGGGGGGAAGAGTGAGGTTCAATGGGCCACATAAAAACAAATTTAAATAGTTTTAAGATGACAACTAGACATGTAATGGGAACATGAGCTATTTGGCTTGAATCTTCTCTGAGCTACTGAGCTATTCATGTAAGTGTCAACGAGCCGGATCATGAGTTCAGTTCCTTTCAATCGTTAGTGTGGTTTCTTGTTGAACAAAGGGTCCCGAGCTTAATTATTCCCGACAAGGTATACCAACATTATCATAAATTAAATTTAGGTTCCCGCTGTCTAAAATATAAGCTTCATTTTTCACCAATGACAGAGGTCTGAATGTAGCGTTTGTTCTAGATTGAAGCTAGTTTTTAAGTCGTGTGGTTGGAAGACCAGGGTTTTGTTCTAATTTGAAGACAGTTTGAAAGTATTGCGTCCGAAAGACTTGTGTAATGTTTGTTCTAGAACTAAGTTAGTTTGTGTGTGTGTGGCTGAGAGACTAGGGGTTTATTCTAAATTTAAGCTAGTTTTTTAGTTAAGTGACTGGGAGATTTGGTGTAGTGTTTCTTCTAGAATGAAGTTAGTTTGTTAGTCGTATGACTGGCAGACTGGGCGCAGTATTTGTTCTAAAAGTAAGATGGTTTGTGAGTCGTATTCGTAGTCGGTTCAGAAAGTGCACGTTAAATACCACAAATAATAAACCATTCAATGTAAGGAAACAGGATGAAGATTTCTTTTACAGAACGGCACAAGGATGTGACACAAAAGTGAAACCACCCTAAGTAAATCTCGCTCAGAAAAACAAACATATAATCTTAATATCAATTACAATAAACACGCTTCACATATAAATAATTAAAAATAAGTTCCGACTGCTTATTGGAAAAAAAAAGATCAAATTTTCGAAAATCAGTTACAATATTTGTAAACTGCCCCTAAAAGTATGTATATTTTCAAAAATAAAAATACGTTCTAATTTATCACGAAAAACAATTCAAACTAACCCATTCAAAAGAAATGTTAAAGGTAATTTTCAAATTTTTAAATTTCCTAAAATTGTTTTTAACTAAACTGACTTAATTAATTTATTTAATTAATAAATATACTTTTTATTTTTTATAAAATACAGTCATCAGTAAACTACTCTTAATTTAAAGAATAGGGAGGGTTAAAATCAAAATTTATCCCAAGTTTGAACCGAATCTAACAAACCGTTTCAGATATAGGCCCAGGGACAGACAGACAGACAATGTAAAATATAGTTTTTACTTGCTTTCGACACCTTGGAGAGAGAAGTATTGTGATCGTCAAAAAATTCAAATTCGAGATTTCGATAAATGTCGACGTTTCATGACCCTCTGAAACCAAAAACGTCGTTTGCGCGATGTCGTCTGTTTGTACCTCGGGCTAGAGCCGAAACTATTTAACAAATTGGGCTATAACTTTGTATCTGGGGTATTCATAAGGTATCCCCTAGGAGTTTCTGGAATTAGATGTCTAACCCTAAATTTAAGGGTAATATATTGAATAGCAAAAAAAAATATAAAAAAAATCGATTTTTATCTAAATTTGCTGTAAAGATTTTGATTAAATTTTATATATTGATACTGTTTATTATTATAAACAAGATGAAAATTCTCATTTTGACATGAAAATGACTTTGTGGGTACTTTAAATTAGGGGAATTTTTACAAATTTCATAATTTCTCCGCAAATATTTAAGATACGAAATAATTTATTATTGTAAAGTTGTAGTTTTATTAAAGATAAACATCATCTTTTATTTAAAATATATTTTTACTAAACCAATAATTTCTTATCTATAAGCAAACATTTATACTTTTTATTTCAGGTCTTTAAAAATGAATTTTATTCTTATTCTCTTTGGTTGACAAAGATGTTTCTCTTTTCTTAATTTTTCTGTAACAGTGTTCCTAGTTCCTAATGTCATACTAAGTAAATGTGTATTATTTCATTTATGAGCATTGGTGTAATGTTTTTACAACAATACATAGACCTATTATTTGGTTTAACAAATCTTAAGAGTTTTAGTAAATACCTATTTTAATATAAAAACGAGAGAAAGTGTGTGCGGTGTACCGTACCATTTTTATGGGTTCAGGAACACATAAAACGTAAAGATTCGCCATAATCTCGAGGTTGGAAATATATTTCACAATTACAATGCTTTTTTTATATTATAAGAAAATAAAAAATACAGGGATTTGTTGACCATGCATGTGTGTAATTAAACCAATAACGAGTGAACCAGTGTTGCATTAAATTATTTTGATATTTCAAAGAATTATTTTGATCATAGACAACTTTACAAAATTGATGTTTTATTTATTATTTCGAGTTAAAATAAACTTTTAAAATTTTAAAATAACGATAAAGTAAATTATTAGTTCCATTGCTTATTTTAAAATTAAAATCAAAGCGAATTTTGTTTGATTTATCGTCCAAGTAAACAATTTTGTTTGTTTATTCATAAATATTTTAAAATCCTCTTTAAAAGGTTACATTTAAAAAAAAAGACGGTTTACATTTTGTCAGCCTTATCGAGAATGCAGATTGTTTTTACTAACAAGACACATTATGTATGCAAATATTTGTTCATGTTTATTAATGATTTTTATTTTACAAAGTTTCACCAATGGTCATACAGTATAAGACGTTAATCTGGCATTAGAATGAACTACCAATTACGGAGAGGTCGAAGGCTGGGTAGATTGTAGGTGTTGTTTTCCTAGTTTGGTTTATCACGTTGGTTTTTCTACATCACCTTCATGTTATACCCATACTAGACAGGGCCGTAACTAGAGGCTTGGGGGCCCCGGGGAAGCAGATAATAATGACCCCCCCTTTTTTTTTCTCCCCTCCCACCACTAAATCCCACACGCCCACCTACTTTTTGTTGTTAGTTATCGGATGTTTTTGATTCAGTGAAGTTAATACTGAATTTAATATAAAACCATGAAATATGACTAAGATAAGAGGTAGCCTTAAGGTAAAATATTTCTAAAATTAAATTGTAAATTATTCTTTACAATTACACTGGGCCACTGCAAGCACATAAACGATACAATAGTACTACAATACACTTTGGATTAGCAAGATAAAATACAGAAATATAAATATTACAAATATAATTAATATCGGTGACCTGGCGGTCTAGGGGTAAGGTGTCAGACTTCTGTGCTGACGGCCGGGGTTCAATCCTCGGTGCTGGCATAGATTTATCTGATTACCAAACCCTTCCTTCACCTCTGACAAGACGTCTTGTGAATGTGGGGAATGCAAGGCCTCCACCTTGGTTCGGATTCCACGTTAAACTGTAGGTCCTCCATTTCATCTCACAATCACCCTACCATCATTACATATTAGCTTAAGTGCGTATAACCGAACGGGTAGTAAGACGCGGTGCTAATAATTAATATCGTATGATGTATTGGCAGGCTTAAAGGCTTATGACCAAAGTGAAGAGTGTTCTCTAGCAAGAGTTTTAACAGATTGTCAAGGATAAACAGCGTGAGATAAATACATTGAGACGATTTGCGTTTGATTAAAGCTTTGGTCTGCTTTCGTTCAAAAATTAAAAACAAAAAATCCTCCTTATTCGGGGGACCTGAGGCACCGTCCCACTGCCCCGGTGGTGGTTACGTCCCTGACACTAGAGGTCACGTGGTGTAGGGCATCAAGCTCACAATAAACTGGATCCCGACCAGATGCTCTAGATAAGTGGTTTCCCACGCATGATTTATTTGAGGCATTTAACGCGTACTTAATGAATTGACTGATTAGTTATCCATCCCCAGCCGTTAATTCATCACTGTAAAAGGGAAAACCCGTATATTACCAATGATCAATTTTTTTGACCATGCCAGGAATTGATCCTAGGGGCCCTTAGTTCAGTAGGAAGACGTGCTACAGACAGAGCTAAGGCGTCGAACAACATGTGTGATTTATAACTGTGCGGCTTTCTCGTCCTCTTGCCACGTTAATCATGGTGCATTTTCTCAGGATTATTTTCCTCTTCCCTTCTCTGGAAAATTAAAACGTTAAAAACCTTTGTGCCAAAATGTATTAACTAAAAAAATATCAGATAAGAAGATTACTCGCATTGGTAGACATGCTGTCTAAATGTCAAGCTCATTAAATCTGATATGCCAGTGACGGAAAAGTCAGGGTTCGAATCTCAACTGGTTGTACTGAGATTATATTCACTAAACTGTTTCCCCATTTTCCCTCACGCAAATGTGGGTGTATTTACAATCAAGTATACCTTTCTTTACCTTACCTCATTATCTTAGTTAATAAATATGCTCATGGACCTATTGGTTAGTGAAACGTGGTGAACAAAAAAATAATTGGATTATTTTAGTAGTTTTGAAATTGCAGAACTACCCTCTTGTAGGAAGTACCATTGTATTAAGATATTTACCCCTAAGTGGTCGGTCGGTGATGGTTTACGTGTATCGTTTTACTTGATTCAAGTAACTTGAACCTTGTTTGTGTGTTTACATAATATCAAGTAAACACTGACCCGCCTCGGTGGCGTAGTTGGCTAATGCGCTTGTCGTGTTGAGCTAGACTGCTGATGACGGGGAGATCGAGGCTCGAATCTCGGTCGGGTTAACTGGGGGTGGTTTTTCCTATATGGTTTTCCTCTCTCCCTCCACGCAAATGTGGGTTCACTTCTTCTAATTCAACCTTCCTAATTCCTAATCCATTAGAGTAATTAGTACTTAAAGCGTATAAACCGAACGGGTAGTAAGACGCGGTGCTAATTATTATTATTATTATTATTATTATTATTATTATTAAGTAAACACTGAATATTCAAGTACAAAATACCAAACATTACTTTAACTGAAGTGGTAGAAAGCGCTATGCGTTCAGTAATGCCAATATTATGTTCATAATTTTTTTCTACCACTGAGTCTTTCAACCTTTTCGGGTTTTACACATACGCACTCATTACGATAGGGAGCTAAGGATGTGGAGGATTGTATTTACAGGAAGTGTACCCGCATTTAATTGAGGGAGATTAGAAAACCACTTATAAAAACCCACCCTTAGTACACACGACCGTGATTTGAACCTTGATTTCTCCGTCATCTCCAGTCTAATATATTACAAGAGTGACACCTTAGACCATGCTGCCGCCAAAGTGGGTAGTTAATTTTTAGTCAAACAATTTATTTAATATATAGCCTATATTTTTTTAAATTTATGTGTTGTTGTTTTATTTTATCATTAGTTTTTTTTTAAGTTTTTTTAACACAAAAGGTCAAATTTATGGTACATTTTTAAGGAAAAAAGCATATCTACACTACCTCACTTTTTTTTAACTATGACTAAACCCTTTATTACAATGTTTAAATCTAGACCACGTAATGACTGAAGCTATTTAACATATTACTTTAGTTACAAATTAACATTTACATTATTTTTATCCAACACAAGGGTGTAAATTTCTTTGTTTGAATTTATAATATCAAAGTGAAATGGGTCACGAAAATTTTTAATGCCAATTTGAAGTCATTGAGATAAAAAAAACTTTATTAAAATTTCTGGGACAGGTTTATTTGTCCAGTCTATCTAAAGTTGCCGATTCACGTCGATTAGGCCTACACAACACTCCTCATTTTTTCCCCAATGATATACAGAAAATAAGTTAAAACCAGAACACTTGATTAGGAAAAAATATATATTTATATTTTACTGTGATAATTAGAGAACTAAAAATTATCTACACTTTTATGGACAACTAACGGTGACCTGGCGGTCTAGGGGTAAGGTGTCAGACTTCTATGCTGGCGGCCGGTGTTCAATCCTCGGTCCCGGCACAGATTTTTGTGAATGTGGGGAATGCCAGGCCTCCACCGTGGTTCGGATCCCACGTTAAACTGTAGGTCCTTCATTTAATCTCACAATCATCCTACCATTACACATTAGCGTAAGTGCGTATAACCCGAATGGTTAATAAGACGCGGTGCTAATAATAATAATTTTATGGTCAATTCACCACTTGTGGCGATTGGCGACAGGGTTTCCCACCCCGTCCTTAAGCCATGCCCTCACCGAAGCGGGTGGTCGATTATTTTACTTACAAACCAGTATGATTCTGTAAATACCTAGCGAAGACACTCGATTCATCTGATAACCACTAATCAAGTACCTCACCTTTTCCTTGTATATGAACCAGCTCCCCGATTGGTTCTGGTGATAGAGAGGGTCACGGGAGGGGGGATGGGGGGGACCTGAGGTCAAGATTGTGGCGGGAAGTAGATGGTTGGTGATAGATAGAGACAAATGAGTGACATGGCGGCCGTGGTTCGAGACTTGTTCCTGTGGGGATCACCGCTGTGGGAAAACAATCCATGGGGTGGCGCGGGGAAGGGGAAGGGACGCTGTAAACGAAGACATTCAAACTCAGGGAAGACTCCAGCCGACAATAAAAGGGGGGAAAGGACAACGGGATAGCTGGAAAAAAGGAGAGACGCCCTATCTCTTTATGTTAAGGCTTATTTATTTTATTCAAACGTGCTGTGTTCTCAATCTGTTTTTTTATTATTATTTTATTTTTAAGGAAATTCTATTAAATTTTAATAAAAGGAAGGAAGGATGAGGTTAAATGGAAGGTGAAGGAGAGAGGGGGGGAATGTAACAGGAACTGCACCGAAACCTTTCTAGAAAAGGTGTTGAAAGCCCGTATGAGTAGAAAAAAAGCCAACCTCAGATGCTCTCAGTTGAGAATGAACTACTGCCTCTTGGGTCATACCCACGCCAGTGGTATCATGGTATGATTCGTCAGGCTCGCTATATACTTGGATCTACTAGGGGGGTCCACGTTCAAAACTTGGCCCAGTGCACATGTGACTTATCATTGTATATTTTTCAACCTCTCTTCACACTAGTGCTAGTGCATTTCCTTTGATACAACCTGCACATTTCAAACTTCTAAGCTGTCATGGTGTTAAACTTACTAACGTAAAGCAAACAACAGTGTGACCAATTATTTGACAAGTTTTAAGTTTCTCTTTCTACCCGTATCAGTGGGCATGAAGGTTCAGGCGTCAACTTCATCTGATCTGGGAGGATCATGAAAGAGAGGGTGGGGTATGACAGCGAGAGGAGTGACACATTCCGGTTTGAAATAACTGAGATTCCGAGAGAATTCTTTAGAATTTAGAAACGCGTTCAATTTGGATCTTGATAATGTCCAACCATGTTATTGCTCCCACGGTAAATGTTACACGACGTCACGCAACGCAAATAAGTATCTATCTATTTTTATGGGAGAAAAGAGTCAAACTAAAAATAGGTAAGGTAATTCAAAGGAACATTTAAAAAGCGCGTGTTTTTTTAAAATCCATGTGTTGTATTTAAGAGCACCACATAATCGAAGGTAATTATTCGCACATTGGTGTATTTCTCTTGTTTATGACAGTTTTTAAAATGGGATTGTAGAGAACGCGAAGAAAGGTCGGTGTTTTTGCAGTTTTTATGGCAAATATGTTTTATTGGTCAAATTAAATTAAATATTGCTCCGGTTAAAACATAGCATTTAATTTTCATCACATGGTGATATCAACAGTTTTTGAATATCGGTCATGAGCATAGCATCAGTAGAGGACAAACATTTTAAACAAAGAGAAAAAGTTGTCATTAAATTCCAGGACATGCTTTATATAAGCAACAAACAAACAAACAAACAAAAAGTTCTTGTATATTATATATATATATATTCAAGAACTTTTTGTTTGCTTTTTTATTCCCCTGTAGCACCGTGTCTTACTACCCGGTCGGCTTATAAGCCTATCAAGAACTGTTAAGTTTACCATCTGAAGAAAATAAACTATGTTTCTACTGAAGCAATATTTTATTTATTTTGACCAAAAAGTTTTGATATAAAACCTGCAAAAAAGAATTACCTTTCCTCACGTCCCCTACACTCCCTCCCACCTTAGTCTAAAAAAAAACTATATAATTCTAAATTATCTTATAATGTTCTGTTGTAATTCTGTTAAAAATGATTTTATTTGTTTGCGGGAAGCTAAATTTACGTTTCTAATTATTTATTTTGATATCAAAACTTGATATTTCACGTGAAACGTGCTAAAATATAATTTATTTTTTTCGAGATTTTTTTTTGTAATACAATTAAAATGTAAGTTTTTTAATCGATGTTGATACCTTTAGCCTCCATTTTGGCGTGAGCCAAATTTTGAGATAGTAAACCCCTTCTTAAATAACGCAAGATTTCTGGATGTCTGCAACGCATCCAGCGCTCCTGTTGGCAGCCTCCGTAACCCTCCTCGGAACTGAAGATGGCGCTGACAAACTTACATTCATGGAGAGGACCCTGTTGTGTTGTCCAGCTTTGTTTTTTGTGGTTTTTTGAACTTTTCCTATGTGTCCAGACTTTATGACGCCCCTGTATAGTGTGATCACCAATATGAGTGTCTTTTAGAATTCAGATAAGACAAAGTCAGTGTCAATTTTCTTATATTTATTTTTGTGCGACCCGTTTTACTACAATCTAATTGTCACAGGAATGACAAAATTAATGGGGTTTTATTTTTGGATAGTGTTTTATTAAAGTCCCAACTTCATAAGATACTACATTGATAAAAATATGTTAATATATTATTAATGTTTTTTATAGGGAGACCTATTGATAATATCTATCATATTTGAAATAAGCAGATCACCCAACTTAGCGTATTAATACATGAAAAAAGATACCGTAATTCTTTTCTAGCTGCCAGATAGGATACTTTCCTAGAAAATTGGACAATAATCTTACGGACTATGCGCAAATTCTCGCAAATAGACTAAATATTGAGGACTATAGCATTTAAAATAAATGTACTCACATATTTGTGGAAGTTTAGTAAAAATAATATTATTTATCACCGCGTCTTACTACCCGTTCGGCTTTAAGTACTAATTACGTTAATGAATTAGGAATTAGGAAAGTTTAATTAGAGGAAATGAACCCGCATTTACGTGGAGGGAGAGTGGAAAACAATTTAGGAAAAAACCACCCCAGTTCACCCGACCGAGATTCAAACCTCGATCTCCCCGTCCTCAGCAGTCGAGCTCAACACGACAAGCGCGTTAGCTAACTATATTCCATTCACCGTAGGAATTGACTTCTGAAAGGCCTTTTTCCCTACCATAAATCTACTATATAGTAGGATATTGGTAGGAAAAAAGACCTTTCAGAGAGTAATTCCTACGGTGAATGGAATTTACGCCACCGAGGCGTGTTAGAAGTTTAGTGAGAAACTATTTAGGGAAAGCCACTTTCAGTTTATCAGACAGGTATCATTTGAACCCGACCACCCCGTCAAATGCAAACCAGACTAGGTGAGGGTGACGCCTTAACCAGTGTGCCCAACGATGCGGGTTGTAGATTATATCACAGTGAGACTAAATGTATTTATCTTAAAGGTGTCTAGATTTAAATAAAATGGCCCGTCACCTTATCTCAGTCGGTATTGGGTCTGTTTACTGAGCTAAGGATCCCGTGTTCGAATCCCGGCATGACGAAAAAGTCTCATTGGTGAAATGTGAGTTTATCCTTTCACGGTGATAAATTAACGGCTGGGAGCTGGGTGATGTGTCTGGTCTATATTTAAGTTAGTTTGTAAGTCGTGTGTTGATATAATCAGTTGGTTCAGAAAGTGCACGTTAAATAGATGAAAATGTATAAATGCATAAAATGACAAAAGGGACAGACACTTAAAACATAGCTTGGCGTATGAACACACGGAAACCCGCTTCAGTGGCCGAATAATATAGATAATCACTTTCGTATTAGACTGGCCTGCTGAAGACGGGGATATCGGGGGGCTCGAATCGCGGTTGAGTCTACTAAGGATGATTTTTTTTTCCTAAATGGTTTCAAGCTTTCCTTCCACGCGAATGTGAGTATATTATCTCTTAAATGCTTCCTTCCTCATCCTTACCTAATTAAGAGTTATTATCATATATGTGTATAATCTGAACAGGTATTAAATAAGACATACGGTTTAAAAAAACACATTTAGTAAATGTTTTGTCAGCTAAGGTTCGTCCAGGGGAATTTGACTATAGCTACAGCACATGTTCTTCTCACGGTAATCTGACTATAGCTACAGCATATGTTCTTCCCATGGGAATTTGACTATAGCTTCAGCATATGTTCTTCTCACGGTAATCTGACTATAGCTACAGCATATGTTCTTCCCACGGTAATTTGATTATAGTCTACAGCTAAGGTTCTTCCCACGGTAATTTGATTATAGCTACAGCATATGTTCTTCCCACAGTAATTTGACTATAGCTTCAGCATATGTTCTTCCCACGGGAGTTTGACTATAGCTACAGCATATGTTCTTCCCACGGTAATTTGATTATAGATACAGCTAAGGTTCTTCCCACGGTAATTTGACTATAGCTACAGCATATGTTCTTCCCACAGTAATTTGATTATAGCTACAGCATATGTTCTTCCCACAGTAATTTGACTATAGCTTCAGCATATGTTCTTCCCATGGGAATTTGACTATAGCTTCATCATAGGTTCTTTCCACGGTAATTTGACTATAGCTTCAGCATATGTTCTTCCCACGGTAATTTGATTATAGCTACAGCTAAGGTTCTTTCCACGGTAATTTGACTATAGCTACAGCTAAGGTTCTTCCCACAGTAATTTGACTATAGCTACAGCATATGTTCTTCCCACGGTAATTTGATTATAGCTACAGCTAAGGTTCTTTCCACGGTAATTTGACTATAGCTACAGCTAAGGTTCTTCCCACAGTAATTTGACTATAGCTACAGCATATGTTCTTCCCACGGTAATTTGATTATAGCTACAGCTAAGGTTCTTTCCACGGTAATTTGACTATAGCTACAGCTAAGGTTCTTCCCACAGTAATTTGACTATAGCTACAGCATATGTTCTTCCCACGGTAATTTGATTATAGCTACAGCTAAGGTTCTTTCCACGGTAATTTGACTATAGCTACAGCTAAGGTTCTTCCCACAGTAATTTGACTATAGCTACAGCATATGTTCTTCCCACGGTAATTTGATTATAGCTACAGCTAAGGTTCTTTCCACGGTAATTTGACTATAGCTACAGCTAAGGTTCTTCCCACAGTAATTTGACTATAGCTACAGCATATGTTCTTCCCACGGTAATTTGATTATAGCTACAGCTAAGGTTCTTTCCACGGTAATTTGACTATAGCTACAGCTAAGGTTCTTCCCACAGTAATTTGACTATAGCTACAGCATATGTTCTTCCCACGGTAATTTGATTATAGCTACAGCTAAGGTTCTTTCCACGGTAATTTGACTATAGCTACAGCTAAGGTTCTTCCCACAGTAATTTGACTATAGCTACAGCATATGTTCAGTTTTGAAAATAAAACGACTATTCACTAATAAACTACTCTATGTTTTCTTATTTGCTCAACCGCACACATTAAATAACCGGGGAGGAAAATTCAATTTCAGCTTATCGGTTGTTGATGATTTTTGTTTTATTCACACTGCCTAGCTCGTTTATTAATTTCCTCTTTTTTTTTTCTCTCTCTCTGTACATCACAATAATTATTGATGGGAGAACTTCTCCAAATATTTCCAATTAAAAATTTTCGAGTATTCGAATGTAACAAAAAAACAACGCATGAGTAAATGATAACATTGTGATCATTAAAATTTGCTTTGAGTAACGTTACTTTCACTTTTAAAACACTATATATGTGTAGTCCATAGAGTATATATTTCCTCCGTGTATAAATAGTATATGTATATAGATGGAATATACATAAAGTGCTAATAATAATTTTTAGGAAGTTCACATTAAAATACTCTAATTTAAAAAAATGTAATTTATGTCTCTTCTCTGGGACCGATTGATCAAAGATGTCTGCTATAGTTATATTATTCCCTTATTCGAACCCAGAGAATGAGTATAGAATAATGTATTAATTCTGTAAGGGTGCATACACAATCCCAACGTTAGGTTTGTGTTTATATTATGTTATGTATTCATCTTAAATGAAGTTATTTGGTCAATAGTGTGCTGAGATAACAATATACTCGTAAAAAAATACTTATATCTTCTATTATTATTATTGTAAATACACAGTCTTTGTGGACAAAGTCTTACCCTTGTGTACAAAGATGTACAGCCAATGAGGACCGAGCCTTACACTTTGATATTAACACACACAGAGCCAATGTGGACCGAGCTTTATCCTCTTGTACGTACACATAAATAAAATGTGAACCAAGTCTTATAATTGTGTACATACACACACAAAACCTTTGAGGACCGAGCCTTTAAGTTTTCTACAAACAAGCACATAACCAATAATACCATGACTTATTATTTCATGCAAACACACATACATGCTGAACTGAGTTTTACCCGCTTGTAATGTACACCCTAAGCCATTGTGAACTAGCCCTTACCAGGGGTGTAGTGTCAGGGTAGACTATGAGACTAAGGGCGGTATGCAAGAACGTCAGTGACTGCTTAGTGGAATGATAGTATACTCGGGACCACACTATCGGTCCACTAGGAATTCACTAACGTTCTTGCATACCGCCCTTAGCCTTCTCAAATCTTTTATTGGATTATTATTAGCACCGCGTCTTACTACCCGTTCGGGTTTTACGCACTTACGCTAATGTGTAATGGTAGGGTGATTGGGAGATGAAATGGAGGACCTACAGTTTAACGTGGGATCCGAACCACGGTGTAGGCCTAACATTCCACACATTCACAAGTTGTGATTAATACACGTCTTGTCAGAGGTGAAGGAAGGGTTTGGCAATCAGATAAATCTGTGCCGGGACCGAGGTTTGAACCCCGGACCCCCAGCACAGAAGTCTGATACCTTACCCCTAGACAGTTTGGAAAAATAAATACCAAAGGTTTATTTACTATTATAAGCTTAAAAACAACTCCCAAAATGATAAGGCTTACATAAATGCTTTATGCACTTAGAAAATATTATTTATTTATTTCCCTACCCTTATTGAGACTCTCCTTGCTTTGAAGCAACTTTTTACTTTCTCTCGACACCTCGCAGAGAGAAGTATTGTGATCGTCAAAAAAATCCAACTCAATATTTTGAAAAATTTCGACCAAATAGTGGTTTTCGCAATGCCGTATGTCTGTCTGTCTCTACCTCAGATTAGAGCCGAAACAATATTACCAATTGGGCTAAAACTTGGTAACTGAGGTTTTCATAAGGTTCACTCAAGGAGTTTTTGGAATTAAATATTCAACCCTAAATTTAAGGGTAGTTTACTCAAGAGCAAAAATGGAAAAAAAAAACCAAAATTAATTAAATTTTATACCTAAACGCTTTTTATCATTATAAACAAGATGGGAATTCTAATTTTCGCTTGAAAATGACTTTCAGGGTACTTAACATAAGGGAAGTTTTACAATTTTCATCATTTCTCCGCAACTATTTGAGTTACGAAATACGTTATCAATGTAAAGTTGTAGTACTGTTATAGATAAATATACTTTATTTGAAATGTATGTTTTTCATAAAACAAAACATTTCTGAGTAATATTCAAATATATAATACTTTTTAATTTAGTACTTTGAAAGTGAATTTGATTCTTATGTGCTTTGTTTTTCTGTAACAATGTTCCTAGGTCCTAATGTCATAGAGTATGTATCAGTGAATATTATTTCATATGTGATCTTTGGGGTAGTTTCTACAACAATGTATAGACCTGTTATTTCGTTTCACAAATCTTACGGGTTGATAGTAAATGTATAGTTTAAGATAAAATCGGGAGAAATTCTGTGCGGTGCAATATACTTTTATTTTTCTATCTGTCAACACTCCTCTAATATTCCCACCCCTATAACCCTACTCCAGAGGCGTACAGTAGCCCCATGGTTTCTTTGGTGCTGATTGACAGCTCACAGCTGACTTCTGACAGTCAACATTTAGGTACATACCTAAATGTTGACTATCAGAAGTGACAGTTGCTAAACACATGTTTTTGCAGATCATATGGTTCGGCGTAGGGATACATAAATTGGTATGGTAACTTTCCAAAGCTATCAGAAGTCAGCTGTGAGCTGTCAGTCAGCACCAAAGAAGCCACCGGGCTACTGTACGTATACTAACTTCAAGAAGAATCTCGTCTCGACAGAGTTGTCACATTGTTTGGTACTTAGGTATGGGGTTAAAATTTTAATAAAGCCATATTACTCTTAACATTATGTATATAAGCCAACAGTTTTATCGTAAATAATACTAGTCTAAATATTTTCCACTTCTAAATTCTAGTTTGTTAAATTCATAAACAATATTGTGAGTTTTGTTTATTTTTTATGTTTGGCAACGTTGTGATCTTAACTCTGGTCAAGCGGTGTGTGTCACAAAGGGGGCTTCGGGAAGTTTTTGGTGGAAAAGGGCTGAAGGAGGAAGTTGGGGATGGGGATTTTAGTACTCTACAAAGGATATTTTTGTATAATAATCAGGCACGTCACTGCCCTACTACCTGACTTAAAAACATTTACCCACATAAGCCTTATCCCTTTCCAGCCCGTGGTAGATATTGTTTTTTTTATTATTAATTTTTATAATATTTTTCATCTTTAAGGAATACTAATGCCTGATGTAGCCAAATGGTTACATAAATAATTTTAAAATTACATTTAAAAAAATGTTTATTAGCTATAGCCTACATAGATTTTAAAACAAATTTCTAAATATTTTTTTTTTATATACCTTAATTAATTTGGGTTGAAAATTGTTAAGCAAGAAATATTCCACACACAGAAAACACAGTTCAATACAGGTAAATTTAAAATTAGATCAAGTTTTTTTATAAATAACCTACTTGTATTTTTATGAGAAATCTTGTGGTTTTCCCGTTTGACTATTTTGTACCTTTCTAAAAATTGTCATTTTCTTTTAACTTTGATAATGTTTTGTGTAACGTGTACGGCCAAATCATACAAAATATATTTAGACTATATCATGTTTTAAAATTGAAAGCAAAGCTGATAAGTATGTAGTATTTAGTATGTAATTTTAAATCTGACGTGTCATGTGACCACAAATTCATTATTAACATAATATTACTAAACCTTCGGCTAGAGCCAATATAAGTTATGATGGGTAAACCGATTTTAGCTAAAAGTTCATTCTTTCTTTCTTCATAATGTTAGCTACGCCACTTACACTTACACTTAATCTTATGTACACCAAGAGCCAATTGTGAACGAAGCCTTACAGTGTTAACGCACCCAAGCAAAGTGAACGGAACTTTAAAAGCTAGTCACTTCCCCTATAAAATCGATCTCTTCCACGAGTTTGAATGTTTTATCAACGGAAGTGATGGGTTATAATGAAACCCTTTCACATCAATGAGTGTGCATTGGAGAAGCTTTTGGTTGGGGAGGTTTTAATAATATCCTTTCTCAGTGGTGGCTCGTAGCTAAAAATTAGTGGGGGTGCTGCTAACACGGGAAGCAAAACAGGTTTTTTTTTTTACTTTCCAGCCGCAAAGCCAACTTTTCCGTTGGTACCATTCAGAATTAAAGCTACGAATATATTTCTTGTTGTTTTTGCCTGGCTGAGATATTAGAATATCAGGTGTTGAACGACCTCTTTTCTTAATTGTATATTTATCATGGAGAGATAGCTGTGAAAACTTAGGCTGTTGAAGTTCACTTACAGTCACAGAACTTATTTCTTGGGGATGCAAGGTCATGGTTCAAGTTTTCTGTTAAATAAAAGAACAGAAAAAAAATTGAATCAAATAGAATAGCTGGAAGCAGAATAATAATCCAATTCAACACTTTTATCACATTCAAGAATATGGTACACTGTTATTATTATTATTATTATTATTATTATTATTAGCACCGCGTCTTACTACCCGTTCGGGTTGTACGCACTTACGATAATGTGTTGTAATGGTTGGGTGATTGTGAGATGAAATGGAGGACCTACAGTTTAACGTGGAATCCGAACCACGGTGGAGGCCTGGCATTGGTACATTGTTTCTAAACACAACACATGCTGAGTAAAAAAAACTTCCTTCCGCCATCACGCCAGAGCTGGAACTGCGAGAGCAACAGTGCTCTCTCTAGCTGGCAATCCCGCCTTTCTCCCTACCGCCCTCCTATGTGCGCATGCGCACAACAGTCAAACAGCACGTCACTGGCACTGTGAAGCGCACATTTCCATACAAGATTTTTGTATCTTTTCATAAACTGGGGGATGGCTACTGAAGTACTGACACAAAGCTTAAGGAATATATATTGTACTACAAAAATAAAGAAAGAATTAAAGAAAAAAGAACTCATTATATTAAATGTTATCGAACATATCAAGTGGAAATAGGGGGTGCTGCAGTTCCGCAGTGCCTATACACAAGCCGCCACTGTCCTTTCTATTAAATTGTAGACGTAACGGTTGATCATGTAAGCCTGGTCCGCAATGTAGTCCCAAATTAAGGGACCTTAAATGTGAAATAATTGTACGACACAATCATAAAAGCTTTCTATGTATTGAAACAGAATTTTCAAAAATATATTTTCAGTAAACTTCCCTTAAGCAAGTCGCTCTCATAAAAACAAACAAATAAATTTGGTAATCACAATAAACACTCATCATTTGATATCAATTTCTAAACAAAAAATTTTAAACATTTTTTTTTTAAATTTATTGATCCCAACCCACATACATTTCAATGTGTGTTAAAAAAATTCGTTTATAATGAACCCTCAACTTCAGTTTTAGTGAACAGAAAAATTGAAACTTTCAATAAAAAGTGTCATTCTATAATAATAATGCTTTAAAAACATAACTTTTTTGGTTGTTTAAACTTGAAGACATCGATTCTATGGCAGTCTGTGGTCATTTAGTAATTGTTTTCACCGATCCTTTTTCTCCGATAGTGTATATGGAACTCAAAAAATTATACTTTTCTACTCAGTTTAGTTTTTTGAACGCATGGATAGTGAGTGTGGAATCAAGTGTGGAAAAAGCACAAACTCTAGAGAATTGTCTGAAAAATAAACTAAATAAAACAGTATACAGTAAACAACAGCATATAACCTATTTTTTAAGATTAATTAATAGTTTTCAATAGAGAGCGATTTATTTTATTATTATTATTATTATTATTATTATTATTAGCACCGCATCTTACTACCCGTTCGGGCTATACGCACTTACGCTAATGTGTAATGGTAGGGTGAGTGTGAGATGAAATGAAGTACCTACAGTTTAACGTGGTATCCGAACCACGGTGGAGGCCTGGTATTCCCCACATTCACAAGATGTCTTGTCAGAGGTGAAGGAGGGGTTTGGTAATCAGATAAATCTTTGCCGGGACCGAGGATTGAACCCCGGACTTCCAGCATAGAAGTCCGACACCTCACCCCTAGACCACCAGGTCACCGACAAATATTCAAGCATTAGGAAATTATATATAGAAATTCTTAGGGAAGTGTTATTTGAAACGTTTATTAATATTTTTGATTGATAATATATAATTAGGCGTATAGCCCGAACGGGAATTGAGACGTTGTCTACACTAATATTATAAAGAGGAAATATTTGTTTTCTTGTTTGTGATGGATAAACTCAAAAACTACTGGACCTATTTTAAAAATTATTTCACCAATGTAAAGCTACATTATCAACGAGTAACATAGGCTATATTTTATTTTGAAAATTTAATTTATTCCTCATAAAAATGTCGATAGTCACTCATATTTAATGGTAGAGTCTATGATGATTCTTCAATATGTGTGTTGAAAATAATAATGCGGGGGTGGGGGTAGGGGTAAGGGTCTAGTGCTAAATATATATGATATAGTATTACTAAGAAAATAATAATTATTTCCATACATATTCACATTTGTGACTTTCAACCCAATGTCTGCAATTAAAATCTTCTGCTAGCTGTCAGTTACCACCACTCCTGCGGTAGATGAACTGAACTTAAGCCCGTATCACATGACACTAGCTCGTACTAGAAATCAAGTGTGCTAGCTAGCGACTAGATATCGGTGTACTAGCTAGTATAATAGAAACGGGACTAGAGTATTCACACGCTGCTAGTTTGGTACTAGGTTCTAGTGCAAATATTTATGGAACTTCAGAGATTAATTTTGGGTGCAACAGCTGCATTAATTGCTAATAACGATATTGAAAAATATTAGAGGGAGCCTAAGAAAAAGAATATGGACACGGGACTTGTTGGGAAAGACGAAATAATGGTCGCAGGATGCTAAATATGATACATTCGGAGGTTAGGTAGTATACATTCGGGGTGAAACAAACGTTTAGTATCTCCTTAAATTTGTATTCATTTATTTACGATGTGGTCAGAAGCCCCTAAGCCCATGGGTGTCCAAGTACAGTATCCTTGATTCACAAATGTTCTTTTTTAAGCCTACACACACTTTATATTCTAGAAAAAAAACAAGGTTGGCATGCTATCAAGTTTATTTAGATTAAAATTGGGTCTGGAACACAGTTTGTCATTTTTAGATGACATGTTTTAAATAGAATTTATATATATTAAATATATTGTCATATTGTGGCAATTTGGTATTATATAAACAAGGATGTTTAGAATAATTTTCCGCCAACAACAAAATCACATCCGAAGATCATGTCGGTGCCATTTCTATTATTTACTCTACACATAGTCTGAGCGGGCATTGATTGGTCGAATTACACAAACTAGTGTCGGAACTAGTACGAAAATAGCGCCTGTTCTATCCTCACAACTAGTATGGTAGCCAGTACCAAGTGGCAGAACCAGTATACTTTTTCTGATTCACACGACGCTAGATGATGACGTGCTAGCTAGTGCTAGCTAGCACACTGGATTTCAAGTACTAACTAGTGTCGTGTGATACGGGCTTTAGTAAGCAGTAAGCCGCCACTAAGGAACATTTACCGGAAAAGTGTTCGTCTATAACAGGGGTTTCCTACTAGCAGCCCACGATACTATATTTTTGTGTGTGACCCACGAAGTTTCTGTGAAAAGTAATCTACTGTGGTCAAATTGATTGTGACTAGCGTGGGGAAAATCCACAAAAGCTCCAACTGACGTCTATGTTTAATTAATTCTTTAAATCTGCCTTATTATATTGACGTATCAAAGATGGTAGATTTTAGAAGGAAAAATCGTTTAACATGTGACTAAACAAAAACATGTTCAAGCCACCACTTGTTATTTCATATTCTCGTTTTTACATCATTACTTGACAAAAAAAAATTAGCCGGATATAATGCTGCAGAGTGGGGTAAGGGGGGCAATTGCCACCCTTGAGATCCTGAGGATGTATAAAAATCAGAAGTACTCTAAACCCACCCAACAGTGATATTAACTAGCGCTCAGGCAATGCCCCTCAACAAATTGCTGAATTTAGGGTTGATAGTTTGGCGCATGCGTGAGCAATTCCAACAGTATTCGCCATTCAAATCGTCAAGGTCAAATATTCACCAACTAATTTAAGTGGATACCAAAAAATATTATATTGTATCTTATTTTCAGGAAACAAGGACTACCTTAAACGCGTCTTTTGAAACCTTAATATAATACATTTTCACGGGGGAGGACCCCGCCGTACTAGGGGGTATTCCATACTTTCCGGTTTGCCTCCCCCCCCCCCTGGAGAAAAATCCTGAGGGTGCCCTTGTAATGCTGTCCGCCACTAGACTCTAGGATCCAATTGTGGCCCTCGGAATAGTTTAGTTTGGAATCCCCTGGTCTAAAACGAAGACACGGCACAGAATAAAAAAAGCTTTGTTTGAACAGACGAAGAAAGTAAAATAAATAAAGTTCTTTATATATTTGAAGGCAATATTTTCATTAAGACTTTTTGAATTCACTGTCCACTGTTCCGTTTACCCGAGTACATTATTCTGAATCATCCGTGTACTATCCCCAAAGATAACAAATAGAGAGAGACCAGTAAAGAATTAGAGACAGGGAAATGAATGGAACGGGGAAAAAAATATCTTTGCTAGTTTTAGAAAACATTCGTTTTAAATTCAGGGAGCGATATTTATTATTGAAAATAAGTTAAGTGAAAGTAATGTGGGATTTTTTTTTTTCAGTTTTAAAATATCTGAGAAGGTATGAAGATCGTGGGTTTTATAAAATAACAGATAAAGAACTAGCACCACGAAGAGTACGCGGGGAAGGCTTCATTCTCGGTTTTTTTTCTGTTTTTCTGGGAGTCTGTGGTTGTAACAGCCGCCATGTGTACTAAGAAGGTTTATACACTTGATTTATCACTGTGGTTTCCTCTTATTCTATGCGCGCTAGCACGTGTGCACTTTTTTTTTCTATATTATCCTTCTCATACCTACCGCAAATAGTTAATCTTCCTCGCCGATAACATGGGCTAAGGCGTTAGTCTTGGAATATACTAAAATGAATGGAGTGAGGATGAGGAAGGAAGAAATGTTTAGAGAGGTATAGTGAAAAACCATTTAGGGAAAACTGCCCTCAGTACACCCAACTGAGATTCGAACCTCGATCAATCCGTCATAAGTAGTCTAGTCTAACACGATACTGACGCCTTAAACCATCTAACCACTGAAGCGGGTGGTTTTCCTCTTTCTCTCCACGTAGATTCAAGTACATTTCATTTTCCCCTCTACCTTCTTTTTCATCACCCCAAAAGCGTAGTTGAATATATTTTAGCTAGAACGGGTAGTAAGTATGTTTAGTCTACTTTTGAAATCAATAAGTTTTCAAGATTTTCCTTTCTCTCTAAAACACATGTGAGTACACTTTCCCTCAAATTAAACCTTCCACGTTCCTAACACATTAGCGTGATCAGTGCGTATGTGTACAAGCCAAACGGGTAGTAAGACGCGTCGTCAAAAGAAAAAATGTTCAAAATAGCGGACGCAAGACACGTCGTATTGTTGCAAATTATATTTCTAAACAATTCAATCGATCAACAGAAGGATATTCATACTTCAGTTAATAACTTTAGATACCATTTTATAAGTGCAGCAGAACCAAAACGTTAGAGTTTTTTTTATTGCCCCACTATTGGGCACCAATTATAATGATATTGGCCCGGTGATTGGGCATAAATTATAGTGATACCGGATTCTATTTTCTGATGATGATGCGGATGTTGATGATGTGTCGCCGTGTATGCCTTACTGCCCATTTGCACACGGCTATGTGATCCGATTATATGTAATTCTTATTCTTATGAAATGAGTAAAACTTTTAATGTTACACACGATTTATTTAGATGATTACACTTTCGATACTGTAGATATGATATTAAAGTGATACAGTTTTTGTTCATCTATGGACTGACTTGGAGAGCAAGATCTATGCAGTTAAAAAATAAAGTTTTTCTGTGGATAATATTATTTTTCTGTCAATTAATATATTACTGGGTTTCTGTGTATCACTATTTTACTGTACATCAATATATTACTGGGTCCTGTGTCAAGATAACTATCTTTTTGTCTGGATTCATACGCAAAAGCTCCTTATATATGACCTACCCCTTGCTTCTTGGACCCCTTGTTACCAGTGTTAAAACCAACTAATAGGAGAACTCCTGGCAACCTGATGTTGTGAAGGCTAGCTTCCTGTTGGGTGGAGGGAGCCAGCATTTCCCATGATTTTCAAATACAATGGAGTTGGTCTTTTAAAGAAAGAAAGTTTTAAAACGCAATACATTGAAATTACTTCTGAAAACGCGTGATTCTCCATGGATGTGGTATTAAAAGGAAACCTTACATACAGTTATTTAGGGGAAAATACACTTCATCCATGAATTTTTGAGTATATAAGAGGGAGTCAAAACAGTATCATTACAGGGTCTACAGTAAACTACTCGTAAATGAGTTTTCCTAAGTAAACAATATTTTGATAAACATATAAAACATCCCTCAGTTATACATTTTAAACACTATATCATAACCTTTTTTTTTTAATAATTCGTTAGTAAACTATTCTCAAATGATTTACTAGAAAAATGAACATTTGTTATTAATTATTATTTGTGATTTAAAAGTGTCTTTAAAAAAAAAGTTTATGCAATTTTCGTAAAATCTCAAATTTTCATATTTAGATATCGCCAAACTACTTTTGAATGAATTTGACTACAAAAATAACAGAATACAATTTTATTTGTAAAGTTAAACACGCCTCAGATATACATTTTAAACCAAAATAATTAAGGTCTTTAAAAAAAATCAAATATTATTATTAGTAAAATACATTTAATTTGAGGGCTAGAATAAAAATTCTAAAAAACGCTTTAAAACATGACACCTCATCTAAATATCAAGTTTTAAATAAATCTATCAAACTCATTCTTCAGTAGCGTCAACTACAAACACACAGACAATTGAAAGACCCACTTTTTTTGAAGGCGGGGACATAAAGCACGTAAAAATCCATCATAACGTTGAATACAAACGAACATTTTTTCCGATCGCAATACTTACTCTATTTACGAGAAAGTAAAGATAGAAATACTACTAAAGTCAGTTAAAAATGTTATAAAAGTACGTTTATCAAAAATTCGTCCTGATATTAAAAAAAAAAAGGTGGGGATACATGGAACGTGAGCTGAGTGCAGTGTTTTTAGTTTTAGAACAAAACATTAATTGTCCAAAATAAATCATGTAACCTCATAATTTCTTGAATATCTGTCACGGGTGTGCTGGCATTTGATGACAAATTTTTATCTTCATTTAAAAAGTTTGTCATCTAATGCTGCTATGCTCATGACAGATATTCAACAACTGTTGATAACACCATGTGACATCTTGTGAATGTGAGGAGTGCCAGGCCTCCACCGTGGTTCGGATTCCACGTTAAACTGTAGCTCCTCCATTTCATCTCACAATTACCCTACCATTACACATTAGCGTAAGTGCGTATAGCCCGAACGGGTAGTAAGACGCGGTGCTAATAATAATAATAATAATAATAATAATAATAATAATAATAACACCATGTGAAGAAAATTAAACAAAAATTTTCTACTGGATCAATATTTGATTTGCCAGAAAAAGTTTTGCCATAAAAAACTGAAAATAAAGATATTTTTCCATGTACCCTAGACTCCAACTTTAAATCATAGATCCCACATTTGACATTTGCTTACTCTCATGTTTGTTTTTTGTTGTTTTTAGCACATTTTATTCCTTGCTATAAACTTTGATTCTTACAAGTAACTTTATAGAAGATAGATAAGGGTTTTTGGGAAGATAACTATATTGATTCATTTTCGAGCGTAGCTAACTAAAAACTTTGCTGATCTAAACTACGTAAACTTACCTTAAGCACGTCAACTTTTAGGCTAGGGTAAGTTATTACGACTTACAAATAAAAACGCTCATTCGAATACACTTTTTAGTTTTATTCCTATATTAATGGGCCATTTACCTACCAGGCGATTGATTTCAATATTTTAACATAGTTTGTTATTTATAATAAAATGTGGAACATTATCTTTGCATATTTGTTTAAGTTGTATTTTTTTTATCACGGCGTCTTATTATCTATTCGGGTTGCACGCATTTAAATAGCGTTCGTTACCCGGAGGCGTAGAAATAGTGGGGTTGGAGGTAAAGACCCCTTTGGAATTTCTTGTACGCATAGTAACATTCTCTAGAGGACTTCCCTAGAAAAACTATCTTTCTACGCCCTTGGTGTTACCTAAAGCTAAAAGGAAATAAGAAGCATATGAATTATTCCATTTTAAATAAAATACCAATACTCGAGTTATTTTTAAGAACATATTCAGTCTCGGTAACATATTTTTACTTTAAAGACTGGACTGATATATTTCGACGTTATTTTATAAAAAAGTAAATATAATACAGTATTTGTGTGTGGTTTTGGTATTTTAGAATACGTTTCAGATTAGTCTTTAATCGGTTCATATGTGGAATTGAATATACACTGTTCACGCATGTGCAGAGACACGTTTTTCAGGGGAACCTGCAGATGATCGTCGCACCGAAGAGGGTGAAACTCTTGGAACCACGTCACCCAACATAGAGAGTAGAGAATATCCCACGTCGTTGTTTACAAAGAGAGTGACGTCAATTGCTTGTTTTCACACCGTGGAGGAGGGGAAGAAGGGAGGAAAAAAACTAATTTGTAAGATATCAATAGACAGGAGTTAGGTCAAGTCCAACGTTTGCTCCACTAGTTTGAGGGAAAGGGGGACTTTGAGAACGGTGGGACGAGAAAGAGGTGTTTGCCCTTCGTATGAAGATTTGTGTACGGAGTCGACGTCAGGACTAAGTGTGGAATGAACAAGATTGACAAATATTAGAGGTTTGAAGAAACACCGTTTTGTGTGCAAGAGAGAGAAAGGTTATAAGGCACGTAGGCTAGAGTGTGACTATAATCACATGCCAATCAACTTTGTGATACAGTCTGCTAGAAATCGTAGATTACACGAACACTATATCACGTGGATCATTTCTGACTAAACATTAATGGAGATAAAGAGCTAATAGAAACTCCTAATAATTAACATTGTTGAAATATTAAATAAAATTTGGATAAAAACTGCATTGAAGATGTCGTTTTTGAGAATTTTAGAATGGGATCACAGATAAGCACTGTGCACAAAAAATCTTCATTCTATCTTAATAAGGACATACTGTAGTTATTAACAAGAAACTTTTTCGCTTTGTCCCCCATCTTTACCGCGTAAAATTTAGAGTGATCATTCAAATACGAATGGACTACATACATTTCTAGCGTGTCGTAGGTGTTTTCTTTTCCCTTTATCTACCATACCTCGCGCGCACAAACACAGACGCGACCCGGGAGCTAGGTTGTGCCTGCTATGATGAACTAGGTTGAAAGTATGTGGTGGATGGTATCTCTCAACAAGATTGAAACACGGTAAGGGTGTCAAGATACCGCTCCCAAGACGAAACCCCTCGAATGCCGAATATTCGACTGTTCATTCGCCGTTCGCCATTCGTGTACCTCCCACATTACTCGGACAGTCACCAGACACACGAACATTCGTTAGCATTTGCAAATAGTGTGGGAACGGCTTTAATAGAGTGTGGTAAACAGCTAAATAGATTAGGGCCTATCGAGAATATATCGGAGAGCACGAAGAAACCCAAGACTGAGGACTGAGGAAAGTGTTAAGATTCCGGGCAAGGCAACAATATAGGATCTGGACTTACCATAATCAAGTGCAACAATAAGAACCATTGTCCTAACCAACAATAAAACGCATCTTTAACATTAGACAATATATAATATAAAAAATACAGCGATCAAGAACAACAAAATGTGTAATTCTAAATCAAATGAATAGTAACAGGAATACAACAAATACAATAAAAATAAAAATAAACATATCAATGTGAATTATTGCTTTGTAGTTTGTTGTTAATATTTTCAATTTCAGTATCCAACCTGTGAATACTCGTCTATATACAAGGCTAGTATTACAATAGATAATGAAATTTCATAATTTCAAAAATTAATTTATTATTAAGAGGAAAAAAAATTATTTGTCCTTCATGAGTCAAAGATTTTGCTAAACAATAGCATTACAAAATTTATCTAAGAAAATAATTAATGTGATGTTAATACATTTTAAATATGATTTATTAATATAACAAAAAAGAATAAAATCTTGAAATATAATGTTGAAGACCATTAGAATCTTTGATTAATTTTTTATTTAAAATATTAAATATGGAAGAACATAATATTGGCAATAGAGTCTGATGTTCTAATTAAGCTACAAGAGACAAGAAGAATTTCTTGTCAACCTCACATGTGAAAAAGGTATTGGATATGAAGCTCCCAGCTAAAGAACACGATTAATTCATATACTTTAAACACAATTGATACTATTAAATGGTTAAATTTTCAAAAAAGATTAATTACAATTTCTTATTTTGTAGGGTGACCTGGTGGTCTAGGGGTAAGGTGTCAGACTTCTATGCTGGCGGCCGGGGTTCAATTATCGGTCCCGGCACAGATTTATCTGATTACCAAACCCTTCCTTCATCTCTGACAAGACATCTTGTGAATGTGGGGAATGCCAGNTGACAAGACATCTTGTGAATGTGGGGAATGCCAGGCCTCCACCGTGATTCGGATCCCACGTTAAACTGTAGGTCCTCCATTTCATCTCACAATCACCCTACCATTACACATTAGCGTAAGTGCGTATAACCCGAACGGGTAGTAAGACGCGGTGCTAATAATAATATCAATAATCTTATTTTGTATTTATAAGAGCGACAACAATTGAATTTTAGAGCTCTATGACACAGTTGGTGCGCTACTACCTCAATGCTACAGTGCTACAACCTAGTTGCGCTTGTAGCAACTGTTCAGCGTAGCAAAGATTCAAAGTCAGAACGTGTCATGAATGTTTGAATATATAAGGATCGACGGCCATTTTGGTTTTATTATTTTATCGTGTTGCACTAGTTTTCATAAACTATTATTTTAATAGCCTAAATTATTGGTATAGTCTAATTTTAATAGGATGAACTTTATCTGAAGCTTTGAAAGAGTGAAAAGTTACTTGATTTACTTTCACGTATATTTATACATTTTTTTATTAATTCAATAAATTACTTACATTATCCAAAGAGCAATAGCTCACTTCTAAGATTATGATTTTACAGAATTTGTAGTATTACATAGGTTTAAATTTTAACATATTAATAAGACATTATGAACATTTTAACATGAAATAAAGTTAATTAAAATCAAAAGAATTTTTTAGATGAATACACAAAACAATGAAAGACAGCAGTATCAGTACAATATTACTGATAAGATAATTTTGAGAAAGAATGTGTGATAATATTTATTAATAAATTTTATCAATAACTGTAAGATAAACACAATATAAATAAAAATAAGCATATAAAAATGAGAAAAAAATAATAATAGTAGTAGCAAATAATTTATAAGAAAGTACATTGAGATAAGAATAAAAGTTAAAAGTTGCATTAATTCATGTGTTCTTCAACTGTCACTTTTGATATTATATACTATCAATGCCTATAAAAAAATAGTAAATTATTGTTTTTGACAGCCAAAAATAAGTTTGCGTTTTCCAAAAGTTAAATCTTTACCAAAATCCTACAATACAATAAATTTGTCGTAAGCTGAATTAAATTCTAAGCGCGTCTAGATTTGTTTGTTGGTGATGGAGAGGTCTGGGGTCAAATTTTCTATTGGGTGTACTGAGAGGAGATTTTTCTAGATGATTTCCTATTATATCCAAGCAAATGTGAGTTAATTTCCTCAAAACTGTACCTTTATCAACCAAATCATATTTTTGTTATTTAATGTGTTTTAAGTCTGGACATGCGGGAAAATCTTTTTTTCTTTTAAATCACCTAAGTTATAGAAATTATACACTTTGTAGAACATTTCTTAGGGACATTCCAATCATGGAATGAAATTATTTTATAATTCATGTTTTAATTACGAATTTAAAAGCGCAAAATCTATTGTAGTTGCTCACCCAAAAGTATCATTTAAAAAGACTAATCATAAAAAAAATTCGCTCCGAATTTGTATAAAACAGAAATTAGGCCATATTACATAGTAAACAAAGACTATAAAACATAATAATTATGCTAAGTATATAATATATAGTATACTAACCATATAATACAAAATATACTAGTTATATAATACATAATGTGGACCTACTAGTATCTAATACATTATAATACATTATTATCATCATCCTTATTATTGTTGCTATTACTAGTTGACGTTTTTGTACAACTGTTTGAAACGCACTTTAAAGGCGAAAATAAAAAGTATTATGTCAATATTTACTGACACTTTTTAAAATACAAAATAATTGGTAAATATTTTTTGTCACGCTACAAAATAAACCATTCGGTGTAAAATGTAGATAATCACAGACAGGTCAACATTTTCGGTAGCAGTACTTCTATCAAACCTAACCTATTTTAGCCTAACCTACAACAAGAAAGCTATAATTATTGTTCGATTGATAATTTATTATAAATCATTATTCTAGATTAATATTCAAACCATTTTTAAAATAGAAAAATTCCTTCATGTTTCATTCACACAGATTTTTTTCTTTAAGATTAGGTTTAGTCATTTTTATTATGGTCCTTTACAAATAAAAAATGCTTTCAAAGCTAAATGACCCAAAATTTGGAAATAATGTTATAAAAAGTGCTTTGTTCATAGCCCAAGAATGAACAACAATGTTGTAGAGGTGTGTCATACAAAGTTTTATCTTTTTAGCTTAAATTAATTTTAGATATGATTTATACCATTATTCTCTCTTCACTTTATAATCGATTGTGAACATTTTAATAGTTTTTAATTCATAAAATAATTTTTTTTTGTGTGAATGGCTAAGACAATATTTTATTTTACATTGTGTTTTGGTGAATACTCTTTTTAAAAGAGGAAATTAAAAACAATAGTAAAAATTATTTATCAATGCTTTAAGTAGGATTACCTTATATGTATTCCGTTCTTTGAACCAATCCAATGTTAAATACATAGAGGTAGTCACGTCATCGTGGGATAACAGCGCATGTGCAAACAACTCAACTTCCATCAACATTTTCCACCGACCGTTACAAGCGCGCGTGTCTTCAAAGATGTAGGATGGTGTAATAACCCACTAATAACTTTAAAACTACGATCAATTAGTAACTATATCGGTTTCCCGTGTGGAATTGTGGTGCTTTGAACTACTTTAAAATGAACTCAAAAAACGTTTCGAATAAAATATTATAATTTCAAATATATTAACAGTTATATTTGAAATCCTTCGTGATATATTGTTTGTGTTGTAACTTTTCAATTGTTGCGGAAGTGTTTGAACTATAAAATGGATCGAGAAGGTGCGGGGTGAATATTCAATTGTTCACTAAAATAACGAATGTACAGTAGACCAGATTTTCGTTAATATATTTAAAGTGCTTCTGTTCAAAAAGGTAAGTGTAGCTATCTATAGTCACATAATAATTTGAATCGTAATAAATTAATTACAAGAAAATCGAGACTAAACTAATAAATTTCCTTTCATGTAGGGTTCGTAAAACAAATATCGAGTAAAAAATGTGCTAGCAAGATTAGTTACATTTATCAGGTGGTGGTTTAAGAAGATTCAACCCCCTCCCCCTTCAAAATCAGATTTACTCGATACATTTTTATTTTATAAAATTAAACAAAAAGTAACATATCATTTATTAACATCATCCGACCGGGATTCAAATTGATAACGTTATCGGAGCTTATTAGTGAATGTATTCAGGTATACCTCCTGATCCAATGAATAAATTATATAAATTAGTAGAGTAAGCAAAAAATCATTGCTGAGCCGTTTTAGTTTAGTCCCAAGAGTTGGGGGAGGGGAAGTGTCAGGGGGTAAATAAGCAGCCTACCATAGTGAACTACTCATTATTGAGCTGTTATAGTGAGGGGAGGGAGTGCTCTGATGCCAAGAACTAATAGGGGAATTTCAGGATTGTGAGACCTAGATTCAACCCACATCGGTACCTCGTGAACTAAACGCCTAGCTCGCCTATTCTGGTTTGCCGGTAACGGGAAGGTTGGATTCAGAATTTCTGCCGGGTGTATTTAGGTGGTTATTCATAAATGGTTTCTCACTCCAACCCCCAAGCAAATTCGGGTACATTTACTCTACACGCAACCATCCTTTATCCTACACCATTAATGTAAATATGTGAATACAAATTACTGTTATTGCAATGGTGTAGTCGTAAATTTAGCAGTGCTGAAACGCAAGGCTGTTGCCAACCCAAAAGTTGAAGGGGGNGGGGGGGGGTTCGAAAATTCAACAATAATAAATACCTCTAGAAGATATTTGGAGCATTTTTTAATTGTTACTAAGGCAGAAATTTACTTAGCGCCCTTTACACTACAATTCCAATAATTCACATAGAGCATAGTAAATTTCATCAGAATTTATTGATTCATAGTATTAAAAAAAGTGTTAACATATAATTATACTACTATAAAGCCACATGGCTGACTCACTCACTGACATTGTTTACCCACTTCCAGATGAGCTAAAAACTTGAAATTAGGCAAATTTATAGCATCTAGCCTGTAACCGACGGGAAATTTCTAAAAAATAAAATTAACCCCCGAAAAGAAATTCAAAATGTCGGAGCAACTTTTAAGTCGGTACGGACCTTTCTTTGGAGGTCTCTTGTGGCTAAACGGTAGGCCTATCAAAAAACAGCTCTGGAATTACATTAGCTTACATCCACTTGTAGATAAAATTCACTGGGGACCCCCACGAGCAAAGCGAATATTGATATAAAAAAATCTTTAGCTAGCTTGTGATTGCCTAATATAAAACTTAACAAGGTGATTGGCCCTTTTCATTTGGCGTGTAAATGCAGATCCATGGGAAAAAATGGCTATCTTTAAGAGTATTTATTGTTTTGTAGTTCTCTTTTCGGAAACGGTTTGTTCAAGAATAGAAGAATGTTTATTAAGTTGTACTTTTTATATACACACCTCTTCTCTAATTTTAACAGTGATCAAATATAGATCAAATTTACATTCTTCAATAAAAAAAACTTCCGGATTCATAACAAAAAATAAGAAAATATAACAATTAATAAACATCATTACATTATCTTAGAAGGGGTGTTGAAAATATTACTATAAAAATTTCACTCGTGTACGAGAAAATTGATATTTCCAAATTTATGATTTTTCCGCAAGACCTGTCCGGTAGCAGACGCCATCTACGGTTTCCGTGATCCATCTATTCCTGTTGGCGTGGAAGGATACTTTAGTCGGTTGTGAAGCCACGCCATGCCTTTCACCCTCACGCCCACCATCCCACAAAATAGGTTTAAGTCTTGCATTTGACAGGGCCAAGGGCCTTAACTAAAAGAATAAAATTATTTTGAATATTTTTCCACAAAAAGCAGTGCCTGAACGGAGTTCCCGCTCCACTACACCAGTAGGCTACTGAGATGCGATGTAGATTTTAAAAATACCTACTGAACATATATTTTTTACTAGCGGTTATTGCAATATGAGTTTTTAAAATATTTGGCTATACCAACAATTTTCCTAACATTATTAATATTTTGGTTTTAATGTACACTTCCTAGACACAGGGTAGTATAATGTTAGGAGGTTTAAAATAGCTTTAACACAAAAGCTGTAATTAGAGTCATTAATACGTCTTTAAAAATTACAGTCACTAAATAAATTTAAAAATATAGAATATCCCATGCGAACGAGAAGACATCGGGAATGGAATGGGAATTAAAGTGATTACGTATGAAAGCCCAAAACCCTATCGCACTTAAACTTCCCTTTAACGAAAGGAGTCTTGTTACAAATAAAATAAAATGGAATTAAGAACATGATCAATTTTGTAGTAGGAATAGCAGTTGTTTTAAGTAAGTATTTATTTTATGGAGCCATTTCTTTTGCTATTAATTTTAATGCATATTTGTAGCGTTCACAATTATTATACGAACCATTTAAGTATATATTTACTATACCGATTTAGTTATAATGCGTGGCTCGTCAAACAAATACATATCGACGCTACCACTGTATTAAAAGTATTTATTAGATGTTCTGTCTTTCGACAGGTCAGTTTCACTGTCCAAATTGAGTCCTCCATGATGTCCTATCAGCAGCTTCCTCTTATAAATCCTGAACTTAATCTTCTTTACATGTTTGGTTGCATTTGTGGTCTTCCGGGTCTCTTTTCCTTTTCCAGGTGGCCTTCTTTGACGTCACTCACAAAATAATTCATTCTCATAATGTGACCCATCGAGCTGGCGTGTCTTCTTAGAATTACCTGCAGAATGGCTATATTTTCATTTACTCCTTTTATAAATTCTCCATTAATCACCAGATATGTCCACTTTATCCTCTCTTTTCCTCTAGCACCACGTTTAAAAGCTTTAATAATATTTTCTCTGCTTTTCCCATTTTGTACATGTTCCATATTATACAAAATGATGCTCCATATGTATCAATTCACCAGTTTTTTCTTGTCTCTATCCAGTTTGCTAGTCAGCAGCATCCTCTTGTTTAGGGCAGCCTTGACTATTTATCTCCAGGTCCAGTATTTTTAGTCAGTAGCATCCTCTTCTTGTTGAAAACTGCTCAGTATTACGCACATTAGTAACAATATTTTATAAACATTTAGTAACTAACCTAGTAGAGACGTGCAATACAAAGAACCTGCCCAGGGGCTTAGCCTTTCCTACTCGGCCCTGATCTCACCACCAAGTGGTATACCTCGGGACCTGAGTAATTTGATGGAGGTTAGGTTGAACCCCAACGGAAACAAGGTCAGATCCAGACTAGAGACAGGAGACTAGTCAGGATTAAAACCAACAAGCTTGGAACAGGGTCTGGCCAGTTGGCTCTAAGCTTGGTGGGCTGATGGGTTGGTGATAGTGAGCTAAGTCAGTATCAGAACCCGTAGCCTCAATTAGGGAAGGTTACCACCGAGAGAAGACCTACCTGAGGACCTGTGAGCGGCAGCCCTGCTACCAAGGTGTAGGCCACGGTAGGATTAGTAGCCGGTGGCCGAAACAAACTAAAGTACCCGATAAAATAACATACCGGATGGAAAAAATATATTGACAGTCCTAAGCTATTAACAGGGTCTTTAAATATTAGCACACTGACTGGAAGATGGGGGTGATATATAAGTGTATGTCCCACAAGTGGTGTGCCCAGAAGAAGAAAAGGACATGTTTGAGGAAGATCTATAAAGCCATATGGGAAACGAGTGGCAAGTAGTAGTGGGGAATCATAACCTAAAAGTATAAAAAGAGATAGGAGGGTTCAAGGAGGCGTTACGGAAAGAACGATGGGGCGAGAGAAACTAGGCGGGTAGAAGGCTGTTGAAGCTATGTGCTAGTAATAAAATAAAAGTGAAAAACAAAGGCATGTCGTTAACATCAAGTTAATACCAAGTGTCCTTAGATAGTGACCACAGCTTGTTGGTGGCAGACATAAAGGGATGGGAATGTAGGAGAAAAGTAGTAAGACAAGAAAGAAGAATAAGGGTTTGGAGGCTAAAAAAAATTCAGAAGAAAGATAACTGTTCCTAAGAAAGGGAAGCAGCTTAGTGCCCAAAGATGAGTTGCAACGTTTAGAGGTGGAATGGGAAAGGTTTAAGAAAAGTTTGGTGGGAGCTACATAAGAGATATATGGGAGGACAATTAATAAGAGAAAGTGGAAGGAAACGCCCTGCTGGAACGACGGGATGAATGACGCAACGGAAGAGAAAAATAAAGCATTCAGAAGAAGTCTTAAGAGTATAAATGAGGACATGGAGGAAGAATATAGAGAGAAGAAAAGAACGAAGTGATACGGGAAGCCAGGAAGGATTACGTGCAAAAATGTACCTAAATGTTGAAACGGGAGATGGAAGTAAGTAAGAAGGTGTTATATAGCCAGATAAGAAATAGTAGCGCGAATATAAAATAATGTCGAATGATGGATGAAGAAAGAAGAAAGTTGAGCACAGGAAAGGAAGAAAAGGAACCATAGATTAGATATTTTGAGAAGACGTTCAACCCGTAAGTGGAAAGGAATGAGTCTGAAACAGAAGAGCAGGAAGAAATAGCAGAAGAGGAGGAAAGAGGTGGCGTAGGCATTACAGAGGATAAAACAAAGAGAAGCACCGGGTGTGGATGAAACTACTGTGGAAATGATAAGAGCTGCTGATGAAGCAAGTATACAGTCGTTATAAAGGGTGCTGAGAAAGATTTGGAACGAGAACAAGATACTGAAAGACTGGAAAAAGAGAGTTATAATACCTATTTTCAAAAAAGTAGACATGAGGAGGTTGCAAATTATAGGGGCATAACGCTGATGTGCCACTGTACAAAAATATATGAGATTATAATGGAAAAGAGAATAAGAAATAAAATGAAAGGATGATAGAAAGAGGAACAGCATGGATTTAGGGAACAGCCATCTCCAATCGACTTGATCTTTGCCATACGACAGCAGATGTAAAGAAGGTATGAATCTGAGAAAGACTTGGTAATTGTATTTATGGATGTGAAGAAGGTATTTATGATAGAGTGTATAAAATAAAGTTCGGAAAGCTATGGAGGAGGCCAAATTGGAAAGAGGAGTTGTAATGAGGGTGAAAATCATGTATGAGAAGAACATGAGCTATGTTAAGACTGAGAGTGGAAGGACGGAGTGGTTCCAAACAAAAATAGAGAGAAACTGAGGAGTGCCCTCTGACCACTACTATTTGTAATGGTAATGGAAATGGTAATGAATAAAGTGACAGGAAAACTGTGAGAGGGAAGAATGAAAGCCAAGATGCTTGCTGATGATTTGATGGTATGTAGGGAGAAGGAAGAGGAAGTACAGGAACAACTACAAGAATGATGTGAGGAAGTGAAAGATTGTGGAATTAAATTTAGCATGGCAAAGTGTGGAGTGGTGGTAAAGATAGGGACGAGGACAAGGCCTATTTAAGCTATACAGTTGGATGGAGTAGAGCTGAGAAAAGTACAAAACGTAAAATATTTTGGAAGCATGATTGAGGTGAAGGGTTAAAGTAGAGAGGATCTAATGAGAAGAGGACAGCAGGAAGAGCTGTTCTATAAGTACGTAAGAGACCTGCTATGGAGAAGATATGTGCCTTTGAAGTGTAAGGAAGTGTTGTACAGGGCGTACTTTGTACCCATTGTCACATATGCAGCAGAAACATGGACATTGAGTATAAGAGAGACTAGGAAAGTGGAGATCATGGGAATGAAGTTTGTGAGGAGCATGTTAGCTGTCACGAGGAGAAACAAGACTAGGAATGAAGTTATCCGAGAAAGAAAGGGAGTACAGGGAGTGCATGATATAGTAGAGGAAGTAAGACTGAGATGGTATGGGCATGTGATGAGGGTGGAAAAGGAGAGAATACCAAAGATAATGATGTAGCTGAAGTATGTAGGAAAGAAAGGGATTAGAGGAGCAGATAGCAGAAAGTGTGCAAGTGAAAGGAGAATAATTGTGGAAGGATAGAGGAAGATTGAGGCATTTTACTAAACTGACCCAGCCGAGAGCGAAAGGACCTACCAATTTTGCCGTTGAGGTATTTAGCATGCATTTTCTGAACAGAATAATTATATAAGCACACGATAATTTATCTGAGCGAGAGTGAAAATACCTACCAATTCTGCCGGGAAAGGTATTTTCACAAACCTTCCAGGTTTCTCTTACATGCCACAATCGACATGGGACCGATAGCTTTACCTCCCCTCCGAAGGAAGCTGGGCTAAGGATTTGTATCGCGGAAAAAAATCTGTTGACCTTGGCTGGGTTTGATCTCACTAACACTGGGTCCTGGGGCAAGCACTTCATCTAAAGACCACTGAGGTTGATACAAGTTAATTAACTGCTACTGTAAAAACTAGCTCCAAGCGCATATTACAATCTATTATGTTGAAGGCCGCACAGGGCAAAATAATCACGTGACTTACAAACAAAATATAGTTTAAAAAATAAATCCTGTTTTTTTTCTCTCTCTGGCCTTAATTTTACTCGGGTCATCGACTAAAAGTGTTTGAAAATAGTATAAATCAGTGCCACGGTGTTTGATCCTAGTCCTAAAGGGCGTTGTTAGAATCCTTCCCGTGGGTGCAACGAAGGCTTTTTGTCCATAAGTGTTTTTTTTTCTTTTTCTCTTTTTCTCTTTCCGTGAATGTTTGCACATTTTTTAAAATTCCTGTATCCGTATCTTGGCTATTGAAAGGACTAAATAGGCCTAACGGTAAGTAGAACGTTTAGAACTAAATAAACAGCAAAAGGAAAACATTTTCGCTAACGTCCACCAACAAACCATTCACAATGGATTTCCCCATGAAAAACGACGCGGTACTTGGCCTTCAACTCTTCAAGGTTAATAATCTATCAACGACACAGTAGAGTTACTAAGGTTTGGGGGGTGGGGGTGGAGGTACTGAATATAGAATCGATTATTATAACAAATATCGACCGTACGGCCGGTCGCACAGTGGCCTACCAATCAGTGTGTGTGTGTCGAGCGGAATGTGACTTTGTTGTTGGGCTGGTTGCTAGGCGACCGACTGGACGCGTTGTTGCTACAGTACACTGTCCGAATGCGGAGTCATCCACCGTTCGCATGTGGGCTTTACCAGAAGGTGCCGTGACCGTGGATCGACGTCTGATCTGGAATCTTCTTGGTATTGTTTGACTTCCTTGTAACAAATCTAGGAAAGTAAAAATGACGTCGTCGCCTATTTGATGAATTGGAAGCTATTTTGTGAAGCGGGTTGCATCTTGACGCACCTAGGCACCCTATGCATTATCACACCTGGACGCCAATGTACTAAATAGAAAGAGAGGTGTAAAAAATTAACAATTCACCCTATGAGGTCATGTGATATATTCCCCCTCTTCCTCTGACGAGTATACACACTCACTCTACTACTTGCACCTGGACAGCTTGACTTCAAAATTACCATTTTCTTGTTTTCTATTTTAGCAGGAAGATTTGTACTGGCTATTTTCGTGAATAAACCAAATAGCTCGAGTTGTAGAAGATTTAAAATAAGTTTACAAAAAATTACTTGGATGAAAAAAAATGTTGTGACAATGTAAGACTATTTTTTATAAATATGTAAGAATTCATGGATTTTGTTTTATTGCTATATCTTTAAAACTCATTGTATCAAACGTAAATATATTAATATAGGAGGGTGACCTGGTGGTCTAGGGGTAAGGTGTCAAACTTCTGTGCGGGGTTCAATCCTTGATCCCGGCACAGATTTATCTGATTACCAAACCCTTCCTTCCCCTCTGACAAGACATCTTGTGAATGTGGGGAATGCCAGGCCTCTACGTGGTTCGGATTCCACGTTAAACTGTAGGTCCT
>CABFOW010004052.1:0-14416 GCA_902141385.1 Timema californicum | reverse complement strand
TAATAATAATAATAATAATAATAATATTTTCAAATTGTGTTTCACTTATACTTTCTTAGCCAACTTGTAATACATGACCTACAAACTAACTTGTTTCTTTATCAGACACAGCATTCAATCTCCGTACCGTCAATTCATCACTGTGAAAGAGGAAGCTCTAATTTCTCGAAATACAAATTTTCGGCCGTGCCGGGGATCGAAACCGGGACACCCTCAGCTTACCAGGGAGGTACTTGTAGGAATAGGAGACTACATTCGGCCAGCTCTAGTATCTAGAACTGACCAAAAAAAAGCTAATATTATAATAATATAATAAACTAGCGTCAGATCTAAATTTGGTCAAGCACGTTGATTTCAGATGAGTTCAATGAAATTCGATATTCATATCGTAAAACCTTTAGTTTTCCCTATTATATTACTATCTTTTTCCTGCGACTCATTTCAATTCATTGAAAGGCAATCACAGTTTATAAAAAGGTTCATGGTATTCAATAAGTTTGATTAGAATATGTCAATTTATTTAAAAATGTATAGCTAGAAAGAAGAAAAAGGGTATTAACGAGCCAAAAAGCAACAACAGAAAGAAAGCGTTTTAAAATAATAGCTGTATTATTCTTATACCAAATAAGTAGTAGTCTTAAATTACTAATATGAAAGAATACTTTGACAAAAGTATTACCTCCCTATTTCTTGACCACGTATCTTTTATCATAAGTTATATTTTAGAGATTCTAAAAAATATATAAAAATAAAGGTTAAGTGGACCGATTATACCTGTTAAAACTAAAATGTCAAGATAATTAATTGTGGTAACAGCGTGGAAATATTTTTTCAAGGTCCACACGCTCTTTTTTCATTTTTATCATTACCACATCAAGATTATTAACGGATTAATCTAAGGGCTAGGGATGAGGAATCGTGAGGGGGGTGGGGGGTTCAGAAGAATGGCCCTCGAATTAGCGTGAGAAGATGATGGAAAATCGACGTCAAGAAATCACATGGGGAAATATCCCCTCATACAACGCACCCCATCAAAATTCGAGCCCTGACCTTCCCAACAATTCAGGATATTGTGAACGTGGCACGTTAAACCACGTGACCACATTTAAATGCTGCTGATGATGATTATAATATATACAAGAGCTTGTGTTTGGTTTCAATGTAAATTTGTTCACAAAATTTCATTCAATTATCTAAAGATTTTTTTACTTTTTTTTTATCACCGCGTCTTACTATCTGTTCAAGTTATACGCATATATGATAATTACTATAGTGAGGTAGGGATGAGGACAGAAGAATTTTAGAGGAAGTCTAACCACATTTGCGTGGAAGGAGAGTGGGAAACCATTTAAGAAGAAAACCTTCGGTAGACCCGGCTGGGATTCTAAACCTAATCTCCCTGTCATCAGCAGGTCAGTTTAACACGAGAATAACGCCTTAGACGGTTCGGCCACTGAAGTGGGTCATTACAGCACTAAACAAAACTTTAGGGGTAAAATAAATTTGTGGCGAGAGGGGGGAAGGGGTGTTGCAATCCCCAAAACTCTCTTTCTCGGTACGGTTCTTATGAAGGGCATTTGTCCGTCAATGTCCCCTAATAATAACAGTAAAAAAGCTAGAAAAGGCGTTTTAAACTGATTTACATACGAGGTCACGACAGTCAAACCAAAATGGCGGTACGTGTCGTGTGACCTTTCCCTTGAATGCCCTTGAAAGTGTTAAACAAAATCACCGACCTGTGTCCCAGTGTTTTCCGCATAACATTAACCCTGAAACAAGTAGAACCCCCGAGTAAGGTTCGGGAAGTGAACCGCGCCCACTTTCCCCTAGAGATGGGCGATAACGAGGCTCTGTGGAACACCGCTGAGTTTCCAGAATGGCTGCCTGCGCGGGTCATTTGCATATTTTAAACCCGGGAACTCGGCAACATTTCAGATATCTTACAGGAAGTAGAGGTTTTTTTATTCAACAGTTACCGACCCATATACGTGACTCGTCTGTATAGGGGCTGCCTACAATATTGGAATGACTCTTTACTAGTAAACAGAGTTTAAAAGTTGACATTTTCCACTCTGAAAAATAAAAAAATCCACATATTTTTATTATTAAGTTTATTATTATTATTATTATTACTCAGCACCGCGTCTTACTACCCGTTCGGGTTATACGCTTTAAGTACTAATTACTCTAATATATTAGTAATTGGGAAGGTTGTATTAGAGGAAGTGAACCCGTATTTGGGTGGAGTGATAGTGGAAAAACCAGCCCAGTCCATCCGACCGAGACTCGAACCTCGATCTCCCCGTCCTCGGCAGTCGAGCTCAACACGACTAGCGCGTTAGCCACCGAGGCGGGTTAATTGTCCTTTAAACGAAAGGTATAGACGCGCAGAACGGATATTTGTGAAATTCTGGCTTTTGGGGATTTCTGATCAACTACCCCTTAAATCCATATTATTATTTTTTAATTGCGGTATTTAACTTTCATCTCCTGAACCGGCTGATTATAAACGACTTATAAACTGGTTTAAATCTATATTAGACACAACACCTGGCGGCAGCTCATTCAACACGGTGATAAAGAAAGCCTACATTTCAGCAATGAAAGATTTGTCGGCTATGTCAGGAATCGAATCCGAGACCTCTGGTTAAGTAGGCAAACGCACTATCTACTAAGCCAAGTTTTATTATTATCATAATCATTAGCACCGCGTCTTACTACCCGTTCGGGTTATACGCACTTACGCTAATGTGTAATGATAGGTTGATTGTGAGATGGAATGGAGGACCTACAGTTTAACATGGGATCCGAACCACGGTGGAGGCCTGGCATTCCCCACATTCACAAGTTGTGATTAATACACGTCTTGTCAGAGGTGAAGGAAGGGTTTGGCAATCAGATAAATCTGTGCCGGGACCGGGGATCGAACCCTGGACCACCAGCACAGGAGTCTGATACCTTACCCCCAGACAACCGGGTTAGCTACTAATCCAAGGTGTTGGCTTAACTACGCTATTGAAATAGGTAATTAGGCAGACTTTCAGATAAAAAATAACCGCATTTGCGTGGATTGAAAGTGAGAGAATATTTTGAAAATAAAAAAAACACTCTTAATAGACCTAACCCGGATTCGAACTCATATTTTTCCATTACTGGCAATAGAGTTCAACTCAAGAATTACACGTTAGATCACGTTACCGTTGATGTGGGTATAAGGTATATTGAATGCTTGGAAGACACTGGTTTGTATCCCTGTAACATTACATTTTTAATATGGACATTTCAATTAGTATCTTCAACACAGTGTTATTTTTTGCGCCTCGTATTACTACCCATCCTTGCTATACGCATGTAATACATTAATTAAGTAGGGATGAAGAAGGTACAATTTAGAGCAACTGTACCCACATTTGCGTGGAGGGAAATTTGGTAAATAATTTAGGAAAAAACTGCTTTAGTACATCCGGCCTGGCTCCAAACCCTGAACCTTTCACTTCACAGACAGACCAGAGTAGTTTGACACTTAGTCGGCGTGCTCACTGGGGCGGGAAACACCCACAGCTATTATACGATGTATTCAAAGAGGTAAAGATTTAGAAAGTTGCTTAGAAGTAATGTGCTCGCATTAGTGTGGAGAGACGACGGAAAAACCACGATGATATATCGCATGTGGGAAACAACCTAGATGATATCTGAACCCCGGCCTTCTCGTCATCAGCAGAGCCATCTTAATGGTGGGAGCGGGGATCCAAAGGGGCCCTGACCCAAGATTACCCCTTAGGGGGGCCTCTTAGAAGAGTAAAAACTAAACTTATTGAAATTAAAAAATATTCATGAACTATTAGACAATTAAAAATAATGTATTTCTTAAGTTCTGAGGGAGGCCTATAAAGTTTCAATGGAATTTAACAAGCACAAAAAGTGTCCTGGCGGTCTAGGGGCAAGGTGTCAGACTTCTGTGCTGGGGTCCGGAGTTCAATCCTCGGCCCCGGCACAGATTTATCTGATTACCAAACCCTTCCTTCACCTCTGACAAGACGTGTATTAATCACAGCTTGTAAATGTGTGGGATTATAGGTCTCTACCGTGGTTCGGATCCCACTTTAACATAGTTCGAACCCTTTATATTAATGATATTGGTGTTATTCTTAATAACAAACTTTTTTTTCCACTATCATGTTGACCGAGTAATTTCCAAATCATTGAAATTACCTAGACTTGCTAAATTTATTACTTCATTATTTAAGAAAGTTGACTGTTTTTTATGTCTGTACTACGCCCTGGTTAGATCTAAGTTAGAATACGCTACTGTTGCTTGGAATTCCATTACCTTAACTGACTCTCTTAGGTTGGAAAACGTTCAATGAGAATTTATCGCTGCGTGCTATGATAGATTCTTTAGTAACGGGATTTATTGTGATTAAGACAGAATTCGAAAACTCTTAGGTCTCCAAGCTCTCCTCTCACGTAGATTTTATTGTGATGCTCTTTTTGTTTTTAATATATTCAATTGCATAATGTTTTGCAAATTTGCCCTTGATCATGTTGGCGTTCATATCCCCTCTCGGGCTTCTCGTAATCCAAAATTATTTTTTCTCAATAGCTCTTATAAGGTAAGCCATATAGGTCGTTGTGTCCATAGCGCCAATTCTAGATTTGTTGAATTCGACTTTTATCATAAAAGAAAAGCTAAACTCAGAGAACCTTTAACATTCAATTTATTTCTTATTGTAGTCTTTGTTATTATAACATAAACTCAGAGAGTTATTTAAGGAAATCCCTTATCAATAATTTATCATTTAGAGGCTCTGCCTATAATATTTAAATTTACAATATTCTGATTTATTTTTTGCATATTGTTACTACTTTTAACCACTCTTTAGTTATCTGTTATTATTGATATTTTTTATTATCATTATTAATAATAATAATAATAATAATATTTAGCACCGCGTATTACTACCCGTTCGGGTTATACGCTTTATTATCATTATTGATTACTAATTTTTTTTCGTAACTATTCATTAGTAAATATGTATAATTATTTAGCTATTATTGTTTATCTTATATATTATTTTTATTACTATTTGTGATTACCACTTGTTTTGGTATGATTCCTTTTGTCATGCATGACCCGATCTCGTTGAGCGAGTGTGATAGAACTACATATTGTTATGATTCTGATGAGATGCAGCAGAAAAACGATTGACACTATTGATTTGACCATATTAGTAAAGGATATTATTATAGAATTTAAAATAAGATAGTAGTAAATGTGGGTATTACGTCTTTGTATTGTCTCTATGAACAGCCATATTATTATAATTAATAAGTAAAGTATTTACTTTATTTTTAGCTGAAAAATTTGGTAGTTCCTAGTTTAAATGTATCCTACTGTTTTATAAATATGTTTACTGTGTAAAACTTGATTTTAATTGAAGTGGTATCACTTGTATTTTAAAGGCCTGGAATTCTGTTGGATCAATTAATATATGAAAAGCTGATTTTGGTTGTTACATTCGACACACTGTCTATTAGTGGCTTAATCTAATCGGATGGGGATAAGAAATATAGTCAGGAGGAAGTGAACCCGCATTTGAGGGGAGTTAAAATGGGAAAACTACAGTGATAATTAATCACCTGTGGAAAACCATTCTCAATTATACCAGCCGATATTTAAACCTCAACCTCCCCGTCAACGGTGATCGACGGATTGTGAGCCAACGACTCAACCCCTAGGCCACCGCTGCGAGTCTAGGAAGCTCCAAGAAATAAGTATAATCAAGCTAGCTTATTTTCAACTTTAAAAAAATATATATTGTGCTTTAACACTGGAAATTGGCTATATAATTATTTAATCAAAGCCGCAGAGATGCTGAAGGACAATATTTACTGTAATGCAGCAGCATTTTTAAGGAGAAGGAAGGGGTGAAACAAAATGATATATCATATGAGATAAAAAAAAGTCATAATAATATATTTTATACCACATTCATATCTGAGAAACTTAAAAAATTACAAATCATATACATGCTACAGCCGTTGATGTTTAGAAAATCATAATACATTTCAAATTGATATAGTTATTATATTTATATAAATTGTAATCAGCATTATTATGGAGAAAATGTGTATGATATATTTATAAGTAACAAAATTCTTGATTAAGGGTACCTCGTAAAATTTAAAAAAAAATTGAACCACAGCTGTCCGACACCTTAGCACAGTTGGTAGCGTGTCTCCCTACTGAACTAGAGGTCCCGGCTTCAATTCCTGTCATTACCGAAAAATCTATCATTGGTGAAATGTGGGTCTATCCTTTCACAGTGATCAATTAACGGCTGGGGACTGGATGTTGTGCCTGTCATAGTCTTAAGTTAGATTAAAAGGCTTATAAAGCTATGACATGCCTAGCAAACCGGTAGTGGAAAGATATATGGCTTGAATAAAAAATTGACCCTGACCATAGGATGGAAACAGTAATAGATGTAAAAAAAATTTAAACATCTAATTTTGGAACATGTATATAGTAAATTTATGTCCACTCTTAAACAAAATGTTATCGAAACTTGCTAGTTATATTTCTGTGTGTACAATAAAGTGCTTATTTTAATTGTGCTTACTAAATTAATTATAGAATATGTAGATAAAAAAATTTACATCATCATTTGAAGACTTAATGGAGGGAAAACATAAATAAACATTGTTTACAAGCTAAGCAAACAAATTTTGTTTCCATCACACTGAACACTGCCTTATTTCTTGTTGTTTTAATTTTAATTATTTTTAATTAGATCATTTATATAATGTAAATAATACAATATATAGTTAATAACCTTTCCAATTCTTTGAGAGGCTAGCTTGTGAAAAAAATAAAATAATTCAATACAATGAAAATGTTTGCAGCTCTTTCTCTTGAAACGGATTACTATACTTTTAAATATAACCCAGTTCTCTGTTCTCCCCCCTCCCCCCAACTTACACCGCTTTACCACCCTAAAACCAAACTAGCTGTCACTCAATCCCAAGGGCTCATAGGCTAAATAGACCCGACCACCATTTGTGTTTTAGTTATCAGCTGCGGGTAGCATTTCGGAGTTCACACGATGGGAATGCCGACTCTTAACTTGTCAAAACAAAAATTCTTGTGTATGCCGGAAAAAGTCAAAAACAAACATTGAAACACAACTTTTGTAATATTAGTGTAAGACTTCTATAAAATCATGAGCTTACTGGATAGTTCACGTTATTTTGTGTTTTAATTTTTGCAGTAGTTTTTAATACCTTCAACCACCTTCTCTCAAATAATTAATGTCATCAATTGCATACATTTCTACTATGCAGAAAATGTTACAGAATATGTTGGGGTTTTTTAAAGGGGGGAATGAAGGGGGCTCAAAAAACGTTAGGGCGTGTCTAGCCACTGGTAATCCAGTCCATCGCGTCTGGTGCCTATGACAACATGAATAGCGGAGCGGATGGTACGTCTGCTTATTAATTTTAAAATATCCCATTGGCTATGAAACGCTCACATTCAAGGGCGGGGTAATTACTCTTGCAATAATAAACCGCTAAATCATGTATGCCACAGTACTATGGTAATAGTCAATAGTCATTAATACGAGTGACGCGGATTAACCCCGACAGATCGCTCCACTGGTAGTTGAGAGGTCCCGAGTGCGTGTGACCTGTGTCAGTCAACTGACTCATTATTAATGTTTCGTGTTCTCCCAATAGGACAGTGAGGCGCGCGCTCGCTGTCATGATTCATCAATGATGGCGCGCTTATTGCAAGGTGCAGCTATTAGATGCAGGTTCGACCACGACGGGCTTTGTGGAACGATTTCCCTTCTGTGAATTTCCTCTTCTTACCATCTTAACTTTTTCTGAGTTTAGCACAAGGGATGTTTTAAGGGAGCTGTTATTATATTGGCAATCAAGTGTTGCGCTTAGGTTACATATACCCTGATTTTGGTCGGAAAAACAGTTTATAAAATTCAAGCCTATTTATTTGCGGCCAACATTGATATCACTTAACTATATTATTTGTGTTATTTTGTAGTTATTGGTAATATCTATCAAACGTTACAGCTTCACATAACCTGACTTGATGTATGAATATATTAAAATCGTTTTGGAAACATTAGTTATCACCAGACATTATTCTTCCTTCCATTATCAGGGACTAACAAAACCTTTAACCGTAGGAAAAGAAGTGTAGTACCGGATACTTGGGGTATTTTTGTTATTCTTACTAAGTATTTTTAGTACTGCTTCCTACTACCCATTCAGGTTATACGCTTATGTACTAATTACGCTAATAGTTTTAGGGATTAGAAAGGTTATACTTTAAGAAAATCTCCAGAATTTGCATGTAGAGAGTGGATAACTATTTTGGGAAATCCACTCTCAGTAAACCTGACCGAGATTCGAACCTTGATTTCCCCGCCATAGGCAGTCTAGTCTACTGTGAGAGTAGCGCGTTAAACCATGCGGCCACCGGAGTGGGTTTTTATTAATTGAAATTAATGAAATATTTGATATGTCAAAATAAAGTTTAGACGTTTATTGATGTATTTATTAAGAAAATACGATATATGTTTTTATTTAGTGTTATGAATAAAATAAATTTATGGGAGTGAATTTTTAGGAGATGCTGGTTGTAGTTTTCCTGGTAAATTATTATTGGTTGTTTTATTTCTAAACTAAGAATTACTTGTCATCAGCGCTCATAAAAAGTATTTAGCGTATTTCTTAGTCTGTCCGGTACTGGCTGAAAGCAACATGTCTGCGTTATTGGCCGATTTGCATGGTAAGCAAACAGTCGCTATTATAAAATGTTGTTTTTTCGACAAAATCAATATTTTAACTTGTTTTTTAGTTTGGCCTTGGCTCGGGAGATCGGGCAACAAGTTCACTAAGAGCCGACACACCTCTCTCACGTGCGCTCGTGTGAAAGGTTAAATAAGGTGCAATGCCCACTGAAAATATAGTTTTATTTTATTTTGCACCGCGTCTTACTACCCGTTCGGGTTATACGCTTAAGTACTAATTACGCTAAGGGATTAGGAATAGGGAAGGTTGAATTTAGAGGAAGTGACCCCGCATTTGCGTGGAGGGAGAGTGGAAAACCACCCCCAGTTCGCCCTACCGAGATTCAAACCTCGATCTCCCCGTCCTCGGCAGTCGAGCTCAACACGACTAGCGCGTTAGCCAACTACGCCACCGAGGCGGGTGAAAATATTGTCGACACGTTCATTCTGGTCAAGGAAGATATCATCTTGTGTTTTGTGTAGCACCGCACTTGAGTTGTACTAAGTCTGACTATGAAACTGGCCCAAATAAACAGAGCAGCAAGATTTTACAAACAGCCGTACTGCCTCCGTACAGTTCCATGTAGCGCCTTCAACTTACCGATATTTGCAAAGACAGGCAAGAGCTATAATCTTATGTCAAAGAGGCTGCTCATAGCTGACGCTAACTATTCCAAACACAAGATGTCCAAAACTAGCCTATGTCCGATATTATACGACGTTCCCTTACACGAGTTTGGTATTTACTGGGATTACCGAATGAGTACTAAGATCGGTGCTAAAAAAAACACAAACCTTGTAAACGTAGTTTAAGATTTATTAAATTTTCCATTTTGAAAATTCCAAAAATGCACATATTTTGGTCGATCATTAAGACCTAAATGCCCAGGAAACGAAACAGCAACGTAGTATGGATCTTTGTAAATTGAATTATGTAATGTAATCGGGGGCTTTCAACACAAATTGTATTGGTATCTGTATTTTCCTCTTACCCTGTTTGTTCTCCTACTGCCGGACAGCTCCACCCAGGAGCACTATAAACCCAATAGTTTTCTGGCGTTTATTAATTTATCCCCGAATATTATATCGTCTTTGTTTTAGGTGTAAGAGTGAAAAATGTACCATAAAATAAATTCACTCACTTTAGCGAGAAGAAAAGTTAAAAGAATTGACTTTGTAAAACCACCCTTCAGTACGCCCTTTCAGAACTAGAAGCTTGCCTTTCCCGTCAACAGCCAAGTGTGATGCTAGTTATGACGTCCTAAACAGCTCGGCCACAGTTTTAGGTATGATTGTGGAGTCATTCTCATGTTAAGACTGGCCTGCTGATGACGGGGGGATATCGGGGTTCGTATCCCACTCGGGTCTACTGATTGTGTCACTCCCCAAAAAGTTGTCCACTCTCCTTCCACTTAAATAGGGGTGGATTACCTCTAAAATCCTTCCTTCCTCATCCCTACCCCATTAGTGTAATTATCATATATGCGTATAACCTGAACAGGTAGTAAGGCGCGGTAATAAAAACACACACATTATAAAATTTTAAAGATTAACAAAACAATAATAGTAAAACGAATTCATCCCCTATAATGGTGTACTGTTGTTTTATTTCAATTATTTCGACTCTCAACGAAGGACATATTGACAATCACACCAGTTTTAAAATAATATTTTACTTGAAACGGATTTATGGCAGATATTGTCATATTAAACAAATAAAATAAAAATAGATGGTTTCACGACTTATATGGTCATCTGGCTCCTTTAAGGTGGGTATGTAAGGAACGCGAGAAAAGGACATAGTTTTTGCAGTTTTTATAGAAATTTTTTATTTTCTAAATAAATAAGATATTGCCCCAGTACAAATATAAGAGTGTAATTTTCTTCACATGTTGATATCAACAGTTGTTGAATATCTGTCATGAGTATAGCGGCATAAGATGAGGAACTTTTTGAATTAAGAGAAAAAGTTGTCATTAAATTCCAGGACATCCTTGACAGATATTCAACAACTGTTGATATCACCGTGTGAAGAAAATTAAACTATATATTTTTAATGGTGTAATATTTGATTTATTCCAAACAAAAAAATCGTATGATATAAAAACGGCAAAAATATTGTCCTTAGTTCGTGTTCCCTACACTTCCATCTTAAATGATCAGGCTTGTACCACTTTATACATTTTAGAGGGTCTGTTTCAGTTATACAATAGACGTAGCTCTAGAACAGAGATGGCACGCGAACACGATTTGGGTGGCACGCCGACATGAGAAAATAAAAATTAGAATTTAAAAATAATAGAACTTGTTTAATGTCATGAAAAATATTCAACAAATGTTGACTTCTAAAATAAGTTACCGTAGTGCAAAATATGTTGTAATTAAAGGATTGCGTTGATATATACAGATTTTGATGTGGACTGTGGGTTATATTTCTTTTTTTTTCGCACCGCGCCTTACCGCCTGTTCAGGTTAGATGCATATGTACTAATTACGCCAATTAATTAGGGATGAGGAAGTTAGAATGCCAAAGGAAATGAGCTCGCATTTACGTGGAAATGGAAAACCACCATCGGTATACCCGACCAAGATTCGAACACCGATCTCTTCGAAACCAGTAATCAAGTAAAAGAGGAGAGTGATGCTTTAGACCATGCGATCACCGATGCGGGTTTACTCACATTAAATTTAACAGAGTTTACAATATTTAGGACACAAATATATAGTTTGTAAAAATACTTCACCTTTAAATAATTGGTAGTGATTTTATCTTAGATGTTGGTTAGGTATTAATGATATGTACCCATCAACCGAAATTTGGGTGGGATGGGTTCACGTTAACTTTATGTCCCCTGTTCTTACGCCAAAGACTATACAAAACATAGTTTAAATCAACGTAAATAGAATAGAAAAGTAGCGCCACTAGGAGGAATTTGATTAAGTGGTTGCTTACGTCACAGCATTTATATTTTAATAGGAAGACAGTCAAACATACATGTATATTTCTTAAATGAGTGGAGTAATGGTGTCAATTGAACATTGGTGTGAATTTTTAAGGTTCATTTATCATTTAAAGTTCCAAAATATCACTTGAATCTTAACAACTTAGTTTGTCTTCCATATATCTTTGTATGTTGTGCTTATGTAGTCTCAGTTACGCCACAAACTTAGCCAACCAGCTATCTTTCTACATCTGGCGCCATCTTTTGTTATCTTTACGTTGGTTTAAATAACGTATTTTCCTATTATAATACAATCTCACACTAAGGAAGGTTTGTTTACTCACTAAGAGTAATTATGCCTAGATACCGGATAGCTCTAATCAGTCATCTGTTGGACAACTCTAGGCAAGTGACCACTGATTGTCAGGATGTGTCCGAAACTCTCGCAAACGTTAGTGTGTATGGAGTTGATTAAGATATTAAGGGCTCTCGAAGAGCACTGACGCTCCAAGAGACAACTAACTGACAACTGTGCCCTTATTCTTGGGATGACGTGACAACGTTTTGTAGAGGATTGATAAGAAGTCATACCATCCTGTACGTTCATATCTGACTTAGAGAAATGGAAGACAATGACGTTTTATCTAGTGTCTTTAGTTTCTGAACTAACTCCATGGATAGGCACGCGAACTAATTCCCAGGTTCGTCTGGACTTGTTTGCCGGTGGTGGGAAGGTTGGTTTCTTATGCTAAAGCTGGTACATTTCCTCTATATTCTACCTTTCTTATTCCTATCCCACTAGTGTGAGTAAATGTGGATCGTTGGGACGAGAAGTAAGACGTAGTGGCTGTTAATTAACCCCATTCCCTCCCCTTATATTGACCCTGATGTTACTCGCATTTCCCCATTTTCATTATTTTATTTAGCACCGCGTCTTACTACCCATTCAGGTTATATGCTTAAGTACTAATTAAGTTAATGGGCTAGGAATTGGGAAGGTTGAAAATAGAGGAAGTTAACCCACATTTGCGTAGAGGGAGAGTGTATAACCATTGAGGGAAAACCACCCCCAGTCTACCCGAGTGATATTCGAACCTCGATCTCCCCGTCCTCGGCAGTCTAGCTAGACATTAAATTAGCGCGTTACCTAACTACGCCACCGAGGTGGATCCCATATTTATTACATTTGTTAGTAAGACGTGGTGCCAAAATACAAACTTAATGGTAAATATACTATTTTCTATGTGTAAAGAGTAAGAGTCTAGTAAAACTAAACTATACATTTGTTAAGAACAAGCTTTCGTGGATGAATATTCTAAATCAAGGGTTTTAAACCGGGGGTGTGGGAACCAAATAATAAGGGTGTGAGACTTTCTTTCAGCTGTTCTGTTCCTAACTATCCTTAAGGTGGGAGTTTAAGGAACACGAGCTAAGGGCAGTTTTTGCAGTTTTTATAGCAAAACTTTTTTGGTCAAAACAAAAAATCTTCAGTTGAAATATAAAGTATAATTTCCTTCACGTGGTGCTACCAACAGTTGTTGAATATCTGTTAAGGATGTCCTAGAATTTAATGGCAAATTTTACTCTTCATTTAAAAAGTTTCTCATCTAATGCTGCTATGTTCATGACAGATATTCAACAACTGTTGATATCACCATGTGAAGAAAATTAAACCCTATTTTTGTATTGGAGCAAAATTTTATTTATTTAGTCAAAAAAAAGAGGTTATGCTATAAAAACCTGCAAAATCTACTGTTCTTAGCTTACGTTCCCTAAACTCCCACCTGAAGTAAAGTAAAACCAAGCTACAGTAGCCCCATGGCTTCTTTGGTGCTGACTGACAGTTCACAGCTGACTTCTGACAGCCAACATTTAGGTATATAACTAAATTTTGACTGTCAGAAGTGACATCTGCTAAACACATGCAGATCATATGGTTCGGCGTAGGGATACATAATTTTGTCTGGTAACTTTTCAAAGCCGTCAGCTGGCAGTCGAAACCAAAGAAGCCATGGGGCTACTGTAATGATAGTACATATTATGCGTACAGCCTGAACGAGTAGTAAGACGCAGTTCTAACAAATAAAGAATATATTTAATAAGAAATTTTGTTAAGGAACTTTGACATGAATTCTCGAAGAGTCAGAAAAACGTTTTCGAAGTCGAGTTCGAACCCACAACACGCACCACTAAAGTCCAGCAGCAAATGACTCACGAAAGGAATTCATTTTCCTCTTATCTAAGTTAAAGCCACTTCCCACGTGCTCTAGCTAGCTAGCTCTCTCTCTCACACACACTCTTAATCGACCGAGCACTAAGATCACAAGGATCGATATCTCTTCAAAGTTTCACTCGGTATCTCAACTTGTCATCAAGAGGTCAGCACGGGAGTTCATTACCGTCAACCTCAGGTTAATCCAAGGTCATCATGACGCACACCCTTTCGGACTGGTAGAACAGAGGGCCACAAAAATAATCGCGTGGCCGTAAAGGTGTTTCAAGGCCTCAAGCTATTATTATTATTATTATTATTATTATTAGCACCTCATCTTACTACCCGTTTGGTTTGTACGCACTTCCGCTAATGTGTAATGGTAGGGTGATTGTGAGATGAACTGGAGGACCTACAGTTTAACGTGGAATCCGAACCACGGTGGAGGC
>CABFOW010004051.1:0-62690 GCA_902141385.1 Timema californicum | reverse complement strand
ATATATATATAATTTCTCCTCATACAGTATATTTAAATTATTAGAAATATTTGTCCAACATTTAATAAAATATATAATTTTCAAACAACGGCAGTTGTATGCTTGACACACTAGTTCTGAGAAAAAAAGGCGTTAGGTTTGTCCCCTCAGTATATAGAAGTGACAACATTTAGTGTGACGTTTTGTCGATTACAAGCGGTATATACTTTTACTCCCATTTGTTTATTTGTTTTATTTGCCTAAAACTAGAGATGAATTCACTGCTCTGAAATCACAAGCCACCACTGATTATAATACATATCAGTAACGTGTATAAATGTTTACTGAGTAATCAAGACGACTATTTGGTTTTTGCGTGATATTTGCTGAAAAACAACATTGCCAGCATACCAGTGACCTCTATAGTATCTTAACCTCACTGATCTTCTCTGTTTACTAATATTTATTTATCTATGACTCCGTTGTTAACGCCATAATTTGTGTACTGTTACAGTTTATAAATTTTGTTTTAAGATGAATATCAAAGTTAAAGAAATGATAGAAGAAGGAGAGACGCTAGTCAGTACAATTTCCAAATATGTGTATATTAAAGGAATGCTCAAAGTCCAGGCTAAGGTCGCTAAAGAGATAGAATTTCTCAAAAACGTGAGTGTAGACAAATCTCAACCAAGTTTTTGGCGGCTTTATTCCAATCATTTCTATCAGGCCGGTGGAGGATGTAATTTTACATTTTCCCTTTAGTATTTTGCCCTTATAATTATAACTTAAAATGACTATTTGCCCAGATTAATGTATTTAGTATAACAAATTAAGATTTAAGAAGATTCAAATCTAATTGGCTTTGCCACTATAGCATACTACTGAATGACGTGGATCCTTATTAAGAAATTATTCATTTATATGTGAAAATCGTGCATCATATTACTGTAAAAATATTTCTTTTCTTTGTTTAATAACTTTAAAAAATGGTTTTATTATGTTTAATAGGCTATTACCTGCTTAGGTGGCCGCATGGTCTAAGGCGTCTCCGAAAGCGTGTTCCCGCCCAAGGGAAATCTGTTTTGTTGTTTTAACATTTACGATAAATAAACAAGAAAGAGTTAATCTTTGTTTTAAAACATTCCTCAAAAGAATGTAGGCCTACACTTGGGTGGTTAATAACGTATAAACTTGTATTTAACATATTTTAATCTATTCACTAGAATGAAAAACTATAAAAAAGTAAGCCTAGCATTGGCTTAAATACAGTTTTCATAACAACCTCTATAAAATCATGTTTAATAGGTTACAACTTTTTCGAAAATAAATAGCTCACTAACAACCAACAGCATCAAGATTATTGATGTAAACAAGTGGTTGAAACAGTTTTTAAATGTCCATTAAAGGTAAAACGACTACAGTACTTTACTAATACTGATGTTTTTAATCCTTGGTGCATGTCATCAATTTTCATTTTAGATTATGTCATAGTGCACAATAACTATAAAAAGTTACATAAAAAAATTAATACAAAAGTTCATATTTAAATATTAAAAACTATTCATTTAACTTTTCTTTACACTAGACCAGTGGTTCGCAATTGGTGGTCCACAAACTCCAGCAAGTCTTTGGTCCCATTCACATATCAAATCTAGCATTTTATTCCACACTTTCACATAGATTTATTAAAAAAACAATAAAAAAATCTAATTACTTTTCCCTTAAGCATTTTTTTTCTTATTTGTCTCATTTTGCTTTTCATTCAACACACACATTGATGTGCTGGCATAGACTGATTTAAAGGCAGCTAGGATCTTCCTACCCCTCATTCTACCCCACCACCCCAAGAAATGATGAATTAGCATACAAGGTCCGCAGCTTAGTAAAATAAAATACGCCATCTCCCGCCATTTGTTTGCTTTGACGGTTACATCATGCGCGAAAGCAGTTCTGTGCATCTAGGTGAGCTCTCCCTCCCTCCCTGCCTTCAGATAAATATGGCTTTGCTGCACCTGCATCTTATTGATTGACAGCAGCTAAAGATGATCTTGCCATTATATTGGCTGGTGTTATACTAGTTGATGAAGTCAAGATTATTAATTTTTTCAAATCTCGAGCTTTTGAGTTCCAGGGTATTCTCAAAACTGTATGAAGAAATGGGAAACTAATATTTGCAGCTACTTTATAAAGAAGTGTTGGCTGTCAAGTGGGAAAATATTGAAGTCTAATGCGCTAATCTCCTGTTGGACTAGATTGCCGAAGATAGGGAGATCGAAGTTCGAGCTTGGTCGGGTGCACTAGGGGTGGTTTTTCCTAAATGGTTTTTCCACTATTTGTGCAAATGCGGGTGCACTTCCTAATCCTTAACCCATTATGTAATTAGTACATAGGCGTATAACCTGAACAGCAAAGGTGGGTTTCTAAAAAAAGTTTACAATACTCATAATTAAAAAAATTAATCAACTGTTTTATCTCTTCTCTAGAAATTAAAATTTCTAGAAAAGGGAGAATTTGAGCTTTGTTAAAAAATCAACTATTTTTCTCAATCTCTTATTTTGTAGAATTTTGAATGCCGGATTAACAATACTACAATTTTGTGTTCTGAAATATCAGTCTAGTGAAGTACGTTAAAACAAGTTTTCTTATGTTTTTTCAGTTTGACGAAGGAAAAAACAAAGACATCAAAGCAGACCACTTGGCTAGCACAAACCTTCATTATTTTCTTATATTTTTTCAGTTTGACGAAGGAAAAAACAAAGACATCAAAGCAGACCACTTGGCTAGCACAAACCTTCATTACTTCAAAGCACTGATTTCCTGTCTCATTACCTGCCGTAACGTTGTCGCAGTGTTTCAATGTTTCTACCTGAAGACTAAAGATGGCACTGTGAAACAGATTAAGGTGGATATTGTCTCTGAGTATGGTAAAGTGTGGATTAAAGTTTCAGCCAGAAACCCGAAGGCTCTTTTGCAACTATCCTTAGGTAATGATTCTTAAAAATGGGTAGGCCTATTTTAAATAATATATACATTGTTTTATTTACTGGTTAAGGACATTTAACTAATACATTTCATGGTTGCCATGATGCCAAATTTAATGTTTATATAAAAAATGTTGGAGAAATTCCATAAAATTGGTTGGAATATAAAATATATTTTGGTCAACATTTTAAAACTTTTTTTTCATCTAAGTATAATTTACACTCTGTATAATACTCAAATTATATTGAAATTATTATGTAATGCTCTTTAAAATTGTGGCTTATGCCTCTACTGTGGTAATGCGTAAACATATGGGCATTTGCTTGGCACCCATCACCACTAGTGATTGACACATTTGAATTATGAAAACTATTGATCGATCAATAAGTATTTTTAATTGGATAGTCATCAATTACTTTTATTTCTACATTGTTTGTATTTGAATACATAGTGCATTCTACCTTGTTTGTTTAGTAATCTCTAGTTCTAACAAAACCTAATAGATAGTGCATTCTACCTTGTTTGTTTCGTAATCTCTAGTTCTAACAAAACCGACTATTCGGTTACATTGACTCTCACATGCAATACTAAGCAAGACAGAAAAAAATGGGAACATCCCCAACGTAATGCATTAAAAATGACGGTCAAGAATGTATGGAAAAAAATAAAAGGGCAAGTGTCTGTTCTTACACTATTTCTGTTTAAGTCATCTTTAGCAAATATTTTGTGGAAAATGAAAATGAAAATCCTATGAAATTGTAAGGTTGGATATGGATCAACCAGCAGTTGAATTTACATCAAGGAATATTTTGTACATAATACAAGGAAATCACTTTAACCATCGATCAGTACCAACAGAGATGATTTGAATGTTTTTCATTGAATTATGTCCCTCACTAATCACTAAAGTGGAAGAGTTGTAAGTGTAACCTACAGGCTGTATCATGTGTGCCCTGATTAAGTTTGAAACTCAATTTTAATGATAAATTAAGTAAATTATTTAATTAAACCTTAGGTTTTTTTTATATTCTAGCTAATGATGTTTTGGACAACCTAACATCGTTCCTAAAATATTTTAAGTTTTATGTTCAACCATAATATAGTAATAATAACAAGAAAACTGTGGCATAATAACTTAAAAATACTGTATTGGCCCAAATATAATACGGGCTCACACATAATACAACCCTAATATTTTGAAGGTGTTTTACATGAAATATAAAAGGTCTTGAATATATCTCTTTGTAAAAACTTAAATTTGACACAATTTTATCATGCCTATGAATGCTTTTTTTTATGCACAGGCACTCTTAAAAACTTCCTTAATATCTATTTAGTCATATATTAGTTTCGGAAACACCAAATCTGCTAGCAGCTTGCATGGTAATTGTTTGTTGATCCTCGCATATTGCTCTGAATTTAAAATTCATATTGTAGCTTCTTCTCATTCCTTGGTTTATTTGAGACACTGAGGAAGCCGTCTTTTCAACATGATCACCCACTTGCGGATCAGCCCCGGATGATTTTTTTTTAAATATCGGCAACACAGCTCAGATTCTCTCACACCAACTTTTTTTTTAGCAATGCGTCTTACTACTCGTTCGGGTTATAAGCTTAAGTACTAATTACGCTAATGGATTATTAATTGGGAAGGTTTAATTTAGAGAAAGTGAACTCGGATTTGGGTAGAGGGAGGGTGGAAAACCATTTAGGAAAAACCACCCCCAATTCACCCGACAGATTCAAACCTCGATCTCCCCATCCTCGACAGTCAAGCTCAACACAAAACTAGCGCGTTAGCCAACTATGCCACTAAGGAAGTTCACCAACTATTGAATATCTGAATAGATAATCAGAATGTTAATTGTAAATATAAAGATGGTTTTATTGATTACAAAAAATGATATAGTTTGGGACAACAACTATACAAAGAACTACCCCCTTGAAGCGACTGACTAACCAGTAACTTGAAACTTTGCATGTACAATTATTATTATTATTATTATTATTATTATCACTGAATCTTACTACCCCTTCGGGTTGTACACACTTACGCTAATGTGTAATGGTAGGGTGATTGTGAGATGAAATTGGAGGACCTACAGTTTAACGTGGAATTCGAACCATGGTGGAGGCCTGGCATTCTACACATTCACAAGTTGTGATTAATACAAGTCTTGTCAGAGGTGAATGAAGGGTTTGGTAATCAGATAAATCTGTGCCGGGACCGAGGATTGACCCTCAGCACAGAAGTCTGACACCTTACCCATAGACCACCAGGTCACCCTGGGCATGTACAATTAAACACATCGTGTTCTTAGTGCATGCACACTTAGACAGGATATTCGAAAATACATCATGCCACATTTAAGCCATGCTCACATGAAACATTGTAAACCTAAATTTCTATACCACCAACTAACACTGACCTACTGAATTACCAGTTCAATGACACTGAAGGGTGGAAATACTCTTCTCTCTCTCTCTCTTTGTTTTGAACTTGAGTTTATTATCATAATTTACTCCACCTGGCTGATAATGTCCCAGCATCCTATAAAATATACCTAAATACTATTCTGACCTTTTTTACTGTAAATTGTTAGGCTGCATGCTTAATACGAGTACAGTTTTTGGAAGAACATTTTAATGAGAAATCCATTGTGCTATATTTGGGCCATATTAGTCATTTATTTTGGAATTTTAATCAAGTATGAATCTAAATTACTTATTGTAATTTTAGTATGCAGCTATTAAATCACATGATTAATGAAAACTTTTTCTTCTATGTATTTAAGCATAATTTGTAAATGTTATTTTAAAAGTTTTATTTTTATCTTATTCATCTCTTGTGAAATTACATACAATTTTGCATTAATGCTGCTTGAGCATGAGATAAAAAATATTCTAGCATAGTTATGATCTTAACACATTCTGTACATTCATCAAAACAGATTTTTTAGTAGGCCTGGGTATTTTCTTTTTTTATATAGGAAGAAATACAGATTTTGATTATGTTTCCAACAACATTTAGTCAAATAAAATACTAAGATAAACAAAATGCATAGATTCTTTTCATTCCTCATATAGACATAGGCTTATGTGAAATATGATTTTTTTTACCAGCAAATTAATGTTAATTTGCTTTATTGGGGTTTCCCTATTTAAATGTTATGCTAAGACAGAATCCATTCATATTAATATTAACTTCATGAATTAAAATATGTAAAAAAAAAATTAATACACTTTTAAAAAGCACAATTAAAACTTTATGCCTCAAATTGATTGAGTGGGATACACATGTGGAAAGCTACAAATTATAAATTAATTTCCAGCCTATGGGTGTATGTAAAATAAATTTTAAATGGGGTTTTAACATTTAATTTAGTGTTTTTTTATTACCGTTATTGGTGTGCACTACGAATGACAGTTGCTAAACATCCTTCTCAGAGGTCATCAGGAAATCCAAAAATTTGAAAATGTCTATGAATTTTAAATTTCAAAATTATTAGAAATCCTGTAGATGCTTTGATAATTCTTATTCTGGTTCCTCTGTCATTTAATACAGTACATATCCATATATTATAAATCACAAGCTAAACTATATCCAATTAAGTTTATTTGTGTTACTAGGACAAGGAGAGTATGGCCAACGCAGTATTTTGGACCAAGCAGAAGACCTTGTGGCATGTGCTTCTCAATGTAAACATCAATTCACACCACCTTTGGTAAGCAAATATCAATTTTGATTTAAACTTATTATATTATAAAATGTGTCAAAATATTTCAATTTCAAATATTATGTTAAATTATAATATAGTGAAATTGATTAAATGTTAAGTATCTAATGGATATTTAGAGGATGATAATGCACCGTGTGGCACTGTAGGCGTAGCACCAAACAATTGCATATACAAGTTTGAGATAATTAGAAAGAGGTGTAGCCCCTTTCCCCCTTCCAGGACCAAAGCGGGGCATACAAGTGACAAGGTAAATTGATAAAGAAAAGATAAATGAATAGTGAGCCGTAACGACGTCCAAAAAAGCATATATTATGGAATAATATATACAATCATGATATCATCAAACCCACTCAGCCTAGAACATAGGGTTATCTCCAGGATGGTATGATACTTATATAAAACCTGAATAGAAGGGAACACATTGCCAAGTAACAGAATAAAAATAATTTTATTTAATCAATAACAGATATATCTCATACAACATAATTAAAGCTTTAGATAATTTCAAAAAAGGCTTCGAGAAAAACAATAGTTTACTCATCCAAAGGACTCACAATAATAAAACCTTTTTTATTATTATAATACTTGGGTAATATCAAAATGATGAGAATTCAATAGTCAGATGGACTTTAACTAGATAAAACAAATAGTCTGATGGACTCCCATTATAAGACATAATTATATTCTTTTATAATAGGGACTCAAAAGGGTCTCCGAATTTAATAAATAATGGATGTAACCTCGCCATTACTTCAAATAACAATATAAAAGGTACTGAGCAAAGTAGAATTTATGATGTAAATATATGAATATTAATTTGCTCTGTCTAACGGACATAATAGTATTATCATAATACTAATAGCACCAAGTGAATATTTTCAATTTTAATCTAATAAATGTCTCTCATATCTAACTTATTATATTGACCTAATATATACAAGGAAAATATTAAAATTTCCAATTTCTAAATGACATCGCCATTAAACAAAAAACATAGCACCAAAAGAATAACATTTTAAATTCAAATGTCTTAAATACTTGTAAAATCTACATGACTTCATAATATCAATGATTTGAACAAGTTAAATAAACTTTAAATTTAAATATCTTAAATATTTCCCAAAACTAGACGATTGTATAATAGAATTTTAAGCAAAACAAAAAGATTGTGTATCAAAAGGTTTCGGAGTTAAATCAATAATAAATAGCCGAAAAGAAATTTTGCATTACACTGCCCAATCAATAATTTTGAAGCTTACATTTTATGTTTGACACCAAGCAGTGTCCCGGGCAGTTATCCTGCCAAGAGTGGCTTGACCCCTGATCTACTGGCCGTATTTATTTGCTAATTTGTGACTCAAAAGGGGAGGAGGTGGTAGGGGTCACACATAAGAGATAGATGGACAACAAACGAGAGGGAAGGGGTAATAAAGTATGGGAAACATGTGACGAGCAGCATCTGGACAATTCCAGAACAGTTATCACGCGCAACATTTTAGCGCTGTAGACGTCACACATATTTCTTCCCGGCATCCTCCGTGAATATCCGATGTTGATGCACCTCTTGGCCTCACGCCTCCAGTTTAATCAACAAGTGTGTGGTGGTCAGTCGTTGCTGGGAGAGAGGGAGAGCTCGGACCATACACAGAAGAAAATGGGGCACTGGTAAGCTTTCGATATTACTTCTGTAGTTGTGGTGAGATATGACTTGGAACCATATAGTGTCCAGCGTTTTCTTGTTTTAAATGTTGTAGCTTTTATAAACGCCACAAAGGGATGATGTTTACATTTGATGTAAATATTTTTCAGACTTGCTAAACCTCACGCAGTGAAGGCATCTCTCCCCTTAAACCCAACATTAACAACATTAAATCAGTTGTGTAAAGGATATACACTTTTAACACAGACAGAATTTACGTTAGGTGGTGAACAAAACCACCTATCAAGACATTCTCTATGGCAAATGTCGCCTTAAATAGAAAATCGGCGCTTTCTGAAACGAAAGGCCTTGAAACAATTCAAACAGACTAAGTTATTTTGAAATAGAACAAGAGGTGAAAAGGAGATAAGTTAAAGCATTACAATATCAAACTTTCATAGAATGCATGACTAAAGACACACATCATTAATGAGGTGCACAAATGGATTATATTATTAATGGGAATTTAATAACATAAGCTAATATTTAAGGAGTTATGGTAGATACAATAGCCCCATGGCTTCTTTGGTGCCGACTGACAGCTCACAGCTGACAGTCAACATTTAGGTATATTCCTATATTTGACTGTCAGAAGTGACAGCTGCTAAACACATGTTTTTGCAGATCATATGGTTCAGCATAGGGATACATAATTTTCTGGTAACCTTTCAAAGCAGTCAGCTGTGAGCTGTCAGTCAGCACCAAAGAAGCCATGGGGCTACTGTACCTTATTAGATATGTACTATTCTCTAATGACTTATCTAGAGTATGAACATTAGCTAAATCCTCCACCAAGCAGGAGCTTAGCATGAGTATTTCCAGATATGGACTGGTGAGATTTCTGAGTCTACAGTGTGCAAATGTAGCATTTATTGTATAAAAGATACAAGATTTAAACGCAAAAACAATAACAAAGGAAAATATAATTTCAACTACGCCTACATTAGATGGAGTCAATTCACTTAGGCCCATTTTGCTTATTGTGCCTCCCCCAGTAGATTCCCCCCACAAGCACCTCATACCATGATGAAAGTTTCGCATGTATTAATGTGTGAAAAGTGCAACAGACTGAACTTTGACTTCACCCGAGGCATGCTGGAAACTCTGTGATGTTGCAGTTCGAGAAGATGGCGTATTGATAAAATGTTGGTCTAGATTGTTCATCAAGCTTGCCAATGTTTCTGTTCGTTGTATTACCACCCCGTCCCTCTCTTCTTTGTTTCTTTTTCTCCTTTGTTTGTGCTAACCCCTCTCTCCCCCCTCTCAGAGCTAGAGCTTTCATATATATATATATACACCTGTGCTGTGCGTATGGTAATCACTCTTGTCAGGATACCGTCCTTGGACACAACTAGGATCAAGGATGTTCATAAGGTATACATTACGTTTCGGTCTTTATATTCTCAAAATTCCTTCTCGGCCATAAATATTATTTTATTTAAATTATATAATCATTGTTGGGGATAATGTATATAACCTTGATTTTTTTTATAGATGGGATTAAGCATGGTAAATTATGTTAGCAAATTTATTACGTTTGCAAAATAAAAGCAAAGTTCCTTTTTTGGACTCGCGTGTTAGCTGCTTTTTCTCGGACTAATATCAGGGAAATGGTTGCCATATTTCCTTTTGGAGTTTTGATTTGTGAGTAGGACTATTATTGCGCATAATGTTTACCTCGTATGGTGTGAGACGTCATTCAGTTTATTGACTGTATTAGCTTTATACAAATATTACATATATATATATATATATTATAGCCCGTCTGGCCAATATTGATACGGTTAAATGTTCGCAAGTTTTTGTATAGTCTGTTATACTTCATACCCCGTAAGGCATCAGAGTTCTAGGTTTTGTAAATGCTAGATTTAGGTAAATAGAAAACTTAGAGCCCATCTGGCTGTAAATTAGGTTATTACTCTTTAATTTTTTTTGGCTATTCCCCTTTTGTAATATGTTGTATTGCGCTAACGTGTATTTATGTTGACGAGAAAAGACCAATACTGTTTTTATTATAAACAAGCTTTAATACTATTGAGGGTTGTCGCTGAGGCCTGTTGTTATTAGATTTTCTACTGTTATACATATGTATTGATATTAGTATTCAAATCAGAGTGATATGCAGACCCATCGTTATTACTTTTCTAATAATTTTATATATTATTATTATCTAATTTTGGGTGATTAGTGAGACCCATTGTTGTTTTGTTATATTTCAAATATATTCATATTCTTCCTTCTAATTGGGGGGATTGTTAAAAATAAGGTGACCTGGCGGTCTAGGGATAAGGTGTCAGACTTCTATGCTGGCGGCCGGGGTTCAATCCTCGGTCCTGGCAAAGATTTATCTGATTACCAAACCCTTCCTTCACCTCTGACAAGACATCTTGTGAATGTGAGGAATGCCAGGCCTCCACCGTGGTTCGGATTCCACGTTAAACTGTAGGTCCTTCATTTCATATCACAATCACCCTACCATTACACATTAGCGTAAGTGCGTATAACCCGAACGGGTAGTAAGACGCGGTGCTAATAGTAATAATAATAATGTTAAAAATAAACAATTGGTATTGTTCTTCTAATATACACATATTTTCTATTTTATAAAATTATCTCATTGCTTAATATTAACCTTTTTGATTATAATATGAATTATCTGCTGTTTATCAAAATAAAATTATTTCTTATCTTATGTTAATGCTTCTCTTCTCTTATAGTAGTCTGGTATAGGATCTAATTGAATGAAATATGTCCCGTCCTCTACCCTGATATCAGCTAAATTTTGAGTCTCCTAAATGATACTCGTAGAGTGGGTTCATGGAAGCAGAATGGCCTATTTGTCATACGACGGTCCTATCGGCTCCTCTGCAATTATTGTTTATTTGTTTTTGGTATTTTATATTTAAATCTTGTGTACCCGCCTTTTTTCTCGGGAGAATAAGGGTGGTGCTACATCCTGTTCAATAACTTCCACCTTATAATGAACTTTTCCCTCAATCTTCATCAGGTACATCAGGTCTGTACTTAACTAGACATGCCTGGTTATAAGTTAATTACAGCATATGGCTCTGACTAACTCTCATCAGACATCTCACATAAATTACCAACAACGAGGTTTAAAGCCCTAACAGTATCTGGCTTGTGCCGGGCACTAGCAATCAAAAAGCCAAGCGAGTTGCCACTCCAGACAGATCTGATTCCCTTGAGTTGCGGACCTAATTAGAAAATGCACTGGAAACAGTCGCTGAATTTTAAATACAAAAATATACATTATGTTCTATGGACCTAAGTAGCCTGATGAATGATGATTCAAGTGGAGGTGATAAAATTGCCTTGTGCTGTCATTTACTATAGGGAGTTTTTTATTGAAATTTAGTATACATTTGAAATTTATGAAGGAGTCAAGACTCTTAGATGGAGTTTGACTTTAACAGTAGAAAAATAGAAGAGCTGGAATCGAAGGCTTGGCATACCGACCCCACTGCCCCAATTTTAATACAAAATTGTGTTTTTTATTTATGTTTCCAGAAGTTTGCCAGCAACTTTCACATTATTATTTTTACAAAGATACATATCATGTAACATGTTCACAAAGTGAAATTCAAGAATAAATCAGATTGTAGATGTAGTTTTCTTTGTCAAAAGAATAAATTAATCTTGTATTTTAATGTTTTGACAGGTTGTGTTCCATTTCTCAAAGACTTTGGAATCAGTCTTAATTCAACAGTTGGAGTCACTTGGTGTAAAGATTTCCATGGGGGAAATTTATCAGTTTGCTACCATTGATGATGAAGAGGTCCCTCATCCTTTCGTTGAAAAGTAAATGTATTTCTATACCATACCAACTAAAGAATAAGATTAAGATACATGAAACTCTATTCAATCTCGAAAATTAAATTTTATTTTTAAAATTTGTAATTTGAGGATCTCGGTAAAACAAGGTACTATTCACCATATATCTAAACTAAACAAATTACAATGATTACGTGCCTAAAATATTATAAATAATTATTTCTTAAGGTATAATTATTTCAATAGATAAATAATTCATTTTGAAATAATGAGTTAACTAAGTGTGCCTTTATTGAGTGGAAAATAATCCCACATGTTTTTCTCAATGAATTAAAACCCTTTCATACCTAAAGCTTCATTTTTATTAGAGAAGAATTACTTGATTAACCTTAGTACAAAAATATACCTAATCCATAACAAATTCCAAGTTTTAAAGGCGTTTTAAGGATAAAGCTGGTGGTCTATGTAATTTTACTTTTATGAAAAAGTTTTTATTTGTGTTGCTTGGTAAAATCAAGAAACAAACTTTGTACACAGTTCTTTAAAAAGATTAAATTACTTCTAGTTGCCTGCATACAATATTGGTGATTAACTTGCTTTATCAACTTAAAGTAGCATCAATTCTACTTTGTCTCAGAATTAAAAACAACAACAAAGCTCATGTTTCTCTGGTAGTGATTTATATTAATGCCCATACCATTTCATAACAAATATTGTGTTTAACTTTTGCTCTGTCAAAAAAACCTTTCTTTGAAAACATACATTTTTAAACACTTTAAAGCAGTGATTCCCAACCCTAAGGTGGCCGCGAACTACTCAGTCAAAAATCGAATAGAGCGCTGACTACACTCCCCCCTCCCCATACCCCCCGGTCAATATCCTTCCCCTAGCCTAGTTACTTCAGGCATTTAAGTTAAAATTTTATTATTATTATTATTCTATTAGTATTACTAAAAATCACAAATTCTTACAATACTCTTTTCATAAGAAAATGTGTTTGAAAAACATGTTAGAATGTTAGATAAAATAAGAAATAGTAAGTTAATTTTACTTTTTAAGATTTTTGGTGTGATTTTTGAGCTTGAATTGGTTTCATTAATTGAGAAATTCTTGGGGTTATACTCTTGCTCAAAGCTAATCTCATGTCATTGCTTGCGTCCAGCTGATCTCTTTACTCGCTTTTGATTAAAAGTAAAGTAGAGAATCCCTGGTCACACAAAAAGGTTGTCGAAAACACCATCAGATAACATAAGGCGGTTCGTTGAATATTTGGGTAAGATAGAGCCTTTTTTTACACAACAACTCTTCCATGTTTACACCAGATTCCAATGAGTCCCTGAAGTTACTATTGTTTTGGAAGTTCAGTCACCTCTTCTAAGATTTCATCAGTAAGATCCCTGGCCTTGACATTGAAAGGATTTCAAATTAGAATGAACTCACTTTCATTTTTGCCATATTCTGGAAAATAACGTGTAAATTCGTCCTTTAGTATTTGTAAGTGACAACACATTATGTTGGACCTCTTCTGTGACGGTAGCATAGTTCTTAATGTCAGCAAGGGCTTTCTACTTAGGAAATTCTGAATAGTTTCTCTCTTGAACCTTGTCGATCCACAGATCAATTTTGCACAGAAATGCGCGAAGTTTGTCTTCAAATACAAAAATTTTGGCGACACCTTCCAACTTTTCATTTCCAGAACCCTGTAGCTGCAAATTTAGGCGATTAAAATGGAAGAAAATATCCACGAGATATATCATTTGTATCTAAAATTTTGCTTGTTGGNGGGGGGGGGGGGGGGGGGCACTGACCTCGCAGGCCACCGATTGGGAACCACTACTTTAAAGAAAGGAAACATTAAATATTTTTAATTGGATAAATAATGTAGTCAAAATCAGATTTGTGGTATTTGTTAGTTTTTAAAGGCTAAAAGTAAAAAAAAATCACTACACTTAGTGAGTAATACCTGCTTTGGTGGCCGCATGGTTTATAATACTACTCTCACAGTGGATTAGACTGTCGATAATGGTGTGATTGTGGCTGTGTGCTGAGGGTGATTTTTCTAAAATGGTTTTCCACTCTCCTTCCACACTTCCTCTAAATATAACCTTATTATACCTAAAACCACTAGCGTAATTATTACATAAATGTATAACCTGGATCTATAGTAAGGTATGGTGTTAAATTGAAACTGGGTAATGCTGGATTATGCATTTTTGAAATATTTTAACTAACACACACTCAAACGCTAACTTCCATGAACCACCTTTGGCTTTATTAGGTGATAATGCAATAAGCTGCTAAAAGTAAAATTTACTGGATAGCTGTACTCCTGATAAGGTTCTCAAAACTGATGCTTTATGGTAGAAGTTTAAGGGATAGATTTTTTTTAACCACTTTGCTCTTGTCTTACAGGGATATTGATAAGCTAAACTTAGATGTTTCTACAATGATAGCATACATATCTGCCTTGACCAATGGAAGTGCCAACTTAATTTTCTGTGACCAAATGTTGAATGACCAGGCTGAACAGGAGCGAAAAGAACCACTCAAACCAATTCTTGACAGGCTATTTGAAGGTAACTTTGTACATTAGCTCAAAATACGTGTTTAGCTTATGGAAATAGTTTATATTTGCAGTTGTAGAGCCCCTAAAACCTGTTAGTTTTAATAACTAAATACCCATTTTGGTACATCATTAATTGATATACCAGCATTATTTGTTTAAACCCCCTAGATATAACCAGTGCTTAACTGTAAAATCATTAGTCTTGCTGGTTCAGGTTTGTTTAGTGGGAACCTGACTATAGAAGCATTAATTTTTCATTATATTTCTTATTATAGAGTGGATTGCACCCGAAAACCTTCACAAGATGTTTCTAAATTTAAGAATCAACTCTTTTGCTTTAAAATTACATAGGCCTGTTGTTTGACCAATAGCTTAATTAGAACAATACATTTTTAAACAATTAACAAGTGTATAATTATAAGCTTAAAATATTGATTCATTGATTTCAAATTATTATAAGAGTCAAACTTTCAAACTTGAAATTTTATGTTTTCTTTTAACTTTGTTAAAGTAAAGTCGTTAATGTATGATGTTGAAATTTAGTCTATTTACACATGCATATGAAGTGTACTCAATGAAATATATCTATAAAGAAGGCCTATTTTCACTTTATGAGGTTATTGTATAGTATTTACAATGAAATAACACAGTTCACACTTTAGTAAAACTACTCCTAACAAATTTATTGATAAATTTAAATCTTCACAAAGTTAGCAGAACTGTTAAAATAGAATAAACCATAAAATACATTGTGAGGAAGAAAAATTAAAATAAAATTCTCTTATGGATGTTAAAAAGATTGCAGCTGAGAATGCCCAACAACTAAGAAATGAAAGAAAGTTTCACCGATGTGCATTGCAGCACTTTAGTAACTACATCTGATTTTAGTAGAAGATTTTGTACCTATAGGTTTAAAAAACTTTTTAATAACAAAACGGAATTTACTGAAAATACAAATACTGGAATATGAAAGACAACTAAAATATTCTTCTCTTATGAAACAAATTTCAAACTGTTTGGAAGTGATAAGCAGTACATTCGATGCCCAGTTTGCACTCAATTCAATCATAGACCGCATCAATTCCCAGATGGCAAAACATGATGGTAGAGGTAAATTAGTTTGGAGAGCTTTTTTTGCTCAACTAGTAGGAATAAAGGTAGATTTCAATGTTTCTATGGGTTACTTCATGTAAACATGTCTTGTTGTGACGTGTGAACGGCCCGTGACCCTCCTAGGTCACGCGCGCCTAATGTTACATTATATTATTTTATGTTTAAAACGGACAAGAACTACAGGAGATGACCATGGTCCTGAAGCTGGCTCTATTGCATCGTGCTACATCATCTCCTTTAGCATTTCCTCAATACTTATAGACATGGGTAGGCGTCTTGGAGGTTGGTGATCCATCTCCCATGTCATTCTTGTGGCAAATCACGTTAGTTCTGCCCAAATCACTAGGTTTGCAGGAAAACACAGACTTATTCTCCATTAAAAGCTGGACTACTCATTTTCCTTGAGAAGCATCTAGATACTCTGAAGCGTGCTCAGCCAACTCTTGTAAGGGCTTAGTTAGATCGCTTATGGTAGGATTTATTATATTGGTCGAACTTCCACTCAACATTATTTAAGATACTTGGTAACATCTCCCAACGATAGTTCCTTTCTTGATTTCCCATGGCTTGTCAGATAGGTTTATCATCCTGACTGGAATGCTCTTATTGATGTTTGAAAAAAGTGTTCTTGCAGTTATCACACTTAATGGCAGCTTATTAGTATCGTTCGCTCGCTCCACTAGTACAAAGTGTCGACCATAATCTTCTGTACACTTTGCTGGAACAAGGACTTCGCTGTTCGCAGGAAGGATGGTCGTTTGTATACAGACCACTTGAAAATCGTCCGGAGAGGTCACACACCGCCGAGATACAATTTCAACCTCTACTTCAGGTGTTCTTATAACTCCCGAACCTAAATTGATACAGCAGCCAAATTTGTGCAGGAAGTCCAAACCAAGAATACACTCGTCCTCAATGTTGGCAACATACACAGGATGTTCTACTTGCAAACCTCCTAAATTAAATTTCATTTGTGCCTTTGCCAAAACTGGTGCAGAATCACTAGTTACTGTCCTTATTACACATCCTTGAAGAGTGTTATCTGTTCGTTGCTTCCGATGAAATAACTTAAGAAATCATGTCGGACCAATGTGACGTTGGAACTCGTGTCCACAACCATCCGACATGCTGTTCTAGCCAACATTCCTTCCACCAATAGTGTGTTGTCTTCACTTCCAAGAGATCGCACACTGAAGATAAACGTGGAAGCATTTTGCGTGGAGTCAGCTGGTATTCACTCCTTAAGACTAGCTTTCAGTAGTTTTTCGGTTGATTCTTGTTCCAGTAGCCATTTTGCTCACCGACTCTTTTCTCTACACTGGGAGCGGAGGGGTCCAACTTTATTTCAGTTCCAACATTCAAGTTGGGTCGTCTATAAGAATTGGGGCAACGCCGAGCGTTCTGAACGTTATAAATCGATTTAACTTCTTTTACTATACTTTTGAGTTCATCCAGGAAGTGTTGTCGATCCAGACTTACACAGACACTCACATCTCCTTCTTCCAAACGTGCGTTCCGTGCCACACGCCGCATGGCCCTTACAGCAACTTTGGCTGACTCCACTTCCAACGCTCTGGCCAAGGCCTCTCGCATAGTTCGAAGACCTGCAACTCTGACCATCTGTTGAACTTAACTGTCTGAAATGGCGTCCAGGAACGCACCAACGGCGATTATGTCACGTGTATCAGCAGGACAACCTTCAAGGGCCAGCTGTGACAATCTTTCAACATCAGCTGCCAGTTCCGCCAAGGATTCACTGGGTCTTTGAACTATGTTTTTCAACTGGGCATGGTAAAGATGCTGAAGGTGTTAGTCACCAAAACGTAGCTCAAGTGCTGATGTCAAGGCATCATAGTCCAATCGGGTGGGCTCCGAGAGGTTTTACAACACCGCTAAAGTAGGCCCCCCGAAGCTTTGCTACCAAATACTGGGCTTTTTGTGTCATCTTCCAGCCATTATTGTTGGGCCACAATTTCAAATTGTGTTTGATACTCACGCCAGGTACCTTGTCCATCATGCGGAGATGGTTTAACCACAGATTCTTCCAAGGCACTGAGCTCGGAACTGCGTGGAAGTTGAATGACATTACCCTCACTTGTAGTTGGCAAGCTGCTGAAACGCTGATTCATTTCTTCTTGCAGTCCAAATATCGTTTCAATTTCGTTCTTGATGGTGTCCATCTCTCTCTGCAATGACGTAAATTTTCCCTCAATAGTTGAAATCTCTGTTTTTAGTTCAGTTCTTCATTCATTGTGTTCAACGATGTGATTTGTTCCACCATCTTGCTTTCCATTGATGCAGTCTGTTCCGCCATCTTGTTATTATTATTATCACCGTGTCTTACTACCCGTTCAGGTTCTATGCACTTACGCTAATGTGTAATGGTGGGATGATTATTGAGATGAAATGGAGGACCTACAGTTTAACGTGGAATCCGAACCACGGTGGAGGCCTGGTATTCCACACATTCACAAGCTGTTATTAATACACTTGTCAGAGGTGAAGGAAGGGTTTGGCAATCAGATAAATCTGTGCCGGGACTGAGGATTGAACCCCAGCACAGAAGTCCGACACCTTACCCCTAGACCACCAGGTCACCTCCCCCATCTTGTTGTTTAATTACATAGTTTTTGATGCGATTTGGTCCAGCCTGTTATTGTTTTGTTATGCCATGGCTTGAATAAGAGCTGTTAAACCCTGGATATCTGCGGCCATTTCTCTTGTTATCACCAAGCAAACACACCACCAATATCCCACTTCTGACACCAATGTAACGTTGGGCGCGCGGGGGCTGGTTACACGTCACCGTGCGAACCACGACTTCTTTTGAGGATATTGGGGTATGTTACAGGTTAAATATGAATTAAAATACTCGCAAATCACCCAAGGTTTTGATTATTAAAAATATCACTCAAAAACATTCACAGAATTAAATATACAGCTAAACATTCAACAAATTAAGTAGTCAAAGTAATTATTTAATTAATAAATCAATAAGATCATAATAAATAGAATAATGCTAGATACATTATAACTAAGCAGTTCATTGAACTAAGTAATACTAGTAATTGTCTTTAAATTAATAAACAAATGAAGACACATAAAATAAAATACACTGGATTAATTATAACTAAACAGCTCACTTCCTCAGGTAATATAGGCAATTGTTTGTAAATCAATACACAAATTAAAAAACATAATATATAATTACATCAAATCAAGTAAACAGCTTGTTTACAAAAATACTGAATAAATAGTCGAACATCCAAATATCAATTTCTTAAAACGTTTGTTCACGGTACAATTTACTTTCAATGTTAAAGACACCCACGGCGCCCCGCCACAGGTCCCAGCAAACACTGGACTCGCTGGTCCACTCCCGGTATCACTGGTTGAGAACCAAGAACTGAGCACACCTGGCTATCACTGAGCGTGTGTGTGTGTGTGTGTATATATATATATATATATATATATATACACACATTTATACATATAATTCTATACATGGAGGATTCCAGACCATTAGACCACCCATATATATAATGTCGCACACCTCGATGCTCATTAACAGTGTTGGTTAAAACCTTTATTTGGCAATATCAAGACCTAGGGGTGTAACTCAAATACATTTTATGTGAGTGAATTAGGATGAAAATAAAATTTCTTTGGTGAAATCTTGTGACAATATCTTGAATAAAAAGGACAGTAAATATTATTTGATGTGATGTACTCAAAAGATTAATCCCCACTAGGATACCATCTAGTCGACAAGTTGAAAAAAGTGATGAATTTAAAGTAAAGTACAGCATCTCATAGGTTTAAAAATTCTCATTTATAAACTGTAATTTATGATTTTTAATCTGCCCACTAGATGATTGCTAACACACTATATATATTTTATTTTAGGAAAGTCACTTTTGTGTTGTGAGACAGCCAAACAAGCTTTATCTTATATTATCCGTTACTCGGGAGGAACTGTATGGTTGAGTTAATGTCTCGTGTTACTGTAGTACCAGACAATGTACAAACTCCCTACCCAGTCAAAATAGGTGGAAAAATAAAAGAAAGATCCATGATTGTATTCTGCACTGGGGATGCTCTAAAAGCCATCACAGTTTCTGCTAACCGAGGATTTTTTTCTTCTGCAAAATACCAGGTATATAATTATAATTATCTAGGTACAGCTATAATATTGATCTATAGGTCTAGTTAAAGATAGTGAATTTTAAAAAGAAAAGAAAAAATTGAATTAGTATCATAGTAACTTTTTAGTTTGCCATGTCACATTCTTAAATATAACTACATATTTAAAATAGACACACAAGGCGTGTCTGGAAAGTAAAGATATATCATGTCAATGCCACTAAGGGGAGTTTAAATGCTTGTTGTTAGTAGACTTTGAATTTAATCCTTTAAGTCTTAGGACTTGTTTTTGTTTGAGTGACATGTTATTAAAATGTCAGCACCAATCCAAGAGCCTGCCAAATGTCGTTAGTTATGTGATACATTTTCTGAACACAGAAGGTAAGCACCCAGCAAAAATTCATAATCAAACTTCTTCTGTTTATGGTAACATTATAAAACTTGACAAAATGTGACAAAGTGGTGCCTTGAATTCTTGGGAGGAAGGACGAATGTTGACAACAAACTAAGGAGCTGTAGGCCATCTTTAATCTCAGAAGACCATAAAAAAATTGAAAGAGAAATTCATGCATATCATTATTTGATGTTAAGAGACTGGCATGATATTATTCCTGAAGCATCTAAGACTACGATTCATTAAAGTGTGACAGCAAAATTAGGCTTCAAAAAAATTGTATGCAAACTGGGTGCCCAAAATGATAATTAACGACCACAAGAAAAAACAGATTGGTTCCGCGCTCACATTTATCATGCAGAGGAAGGAGACGAGTTTTTGGATTTTATTGTGACTGGGGATGAAACTTGGGTGTATCACCATACTCCTGAATCGAAGCAGCAGTCATTGCAATGGCGCCATACTCATTCCCCAAAACCAAAAAATACAAAGCATTGATTAAAAAAAAATCATGGTTCCAGTTTTCTGGTACAAGTGTCATTCTCCTGGTTGACTGGTGGTCTGACACAAAAATGAATGCCAATGCATATTGTGAGACCTTGAGATGGCTTTGATGGGCCATTCAAAACAAAAAGAGGGGAACATTGACTAATAGCATCTGCCTGCTCCAAGACAACGCCCACACGTGCCACCACTGAGCTGCTTGACAGTTTCAATTTGGATGTTTTGGATCATCCGCCTTACAGTCCAGACCTTGTGCCTTACGATTATTGCTTGTTTTGTCACCTGAAGAAATATCTTGGTGGCAAAAAATTAGACAACGATGAGGTGAAAGAAGAAGTCCTAACGTAGTTCAAAGGACAGGCAGTAGACTTTTATGACTTAGGGATATAGAAGTTGATTCCCAGGCTTAATAAGTGTTCGGACATTGTCAAAAAATAAAATTATCCATATGTAAGTTGTTTTCACTAAAAGTTTAGTAAAAAATATGTATTCATAAATGCTATGTGGTTTGTATCTTTATCTTCTGGACACGATTCATATAAACAAATAATTCTATCTTATTTTAGATTTTTTTACAGCCAATTTGAGTTTAGTTCTGTTTAATTAATGAGAAAATAAATTTGAGAATAGCACTTAGCCGGTGGAAAAGCTTGCACAGCATTCAAGTGTAAATTAATATATACCTATTCTATTGCAATTACAATTAAGTTTTTTTAATAAGTTTCCTTAAGATAGAGGAAATTTCATCAGTATTTGCTTGCATCAGTGAGTGATTGTGCACCTGACTATTTATTTTTATCACTTTTTTTTTTACAGTCGTTCCAATCTTCTGTACTGCATAACTATCTAATAGCTTTTGAATTAATATTTCAGCAGTTTGTTAACAAATTTAAATACTCGATTGCAGCAGATTTTGAATAAACTAGGTAAAAACACAAGTTCAGTTTCATAATCAGACTAAGAATGCCTCAAGTGCGGCCCTGTTCAAGATACAAGACATACCTAAACTCAAATACGATGGGCCAGTTTCATATGCGAAACTAGCCCATTCCATTATGGTTCAAGTAGGTGTCATCCTGAATTTAGTATAGTGCTACACCTGAGGTGTACTCAGTCTGACAATGAAACTTACCCATAGCCTTCTCAGAACATTATTATTCTTTGTTGAATACTTATGTTTTGATAATATTTACCTAAACAGCACAACTAAAAGAATAATTTTCTCTCACTCAAGCAAGAATGGAACCGTATGATTCGCTTTATCAGCGTATGACATTGATTCTTTACTAGCTCTTTCAGACACAAAGAGGTGGCTCCTCTTGGGTAGTTTGGGATAAAAAAAAATTGTAAGGAGGAAAATATAATGAAATGGCAGTAAATACTAGTCCATAAAATAAATTCGTGTATAAAGAACTCTACAGGGAAACTCATAATTAATCTGTAATTTAAATTGTTAACACAATAGTAGTGAAAATAGTCGACACAAACATTATTAAAACGAAGAGGATTTGTTATTAGTTTTTCCTTATTTGCCTTAACATTTTATGTGAGATAGTAAGCCTTTTATTTTAGCTGATTTTAAATCTGATCTTTAACATTTGACACCCATGGCCCATAAATAAAGTAAGGTAAAAATTAAAACTTGATGTTAGGCTATGTATTTTTCAAGTTTTTTAAAAATGTGGTCAATAGCTCAGGCACAATAAGATAAACAAATGCATCATTGTCACATTAGTCTTTTTTATCTATCAGGGAAAACCATAAAAAATGGCCATTACACAAAAGTGATTAGAAATGTTTTCAAGCTTTCAAAGTTAAAAAAAATATTCATATTTCACATTTTAATGCTATTGTTTAATTAATTTTATAGGGTAAGGAATTTGTGGTGTGGCTGCATGATTCCCGTGCACTGACAGAACTCAAGCAATCAACTGCAAAACCGTTACCACACGCATAAATGTATATGTCTAAGGATATACATTGTTTCATCTGTTCAAGTATTTTTTCCTTTTAATTTATCTAAAACGTGTTTAAGTAAATTATTTGTTACAAACTATAGTCATATTAATTTTAAAGTAACTTATAGTGCAATTTAAGTGGTCTTCCACTAAAAAAAAGTATGGGAAGTTAAAAAGCAAAAAACGCTTTAATTTTTATAGTATTAACATGAACATTTTGAAGTTTTTAACTAACAATGTTGACTTTAAGTGTTCATGACAATAATTCAAGTGCCAAATGGTGTAGCCATAATTTCGTAATGTTACAGTAAAAAGAAAAAAGAAAAATGTAAAAAAAAGAGGAAAAAATAGAAAAAAATTACTACAATGAATATCCATGATAAGTAAACATAAATATTAATGTAGTTTACTTTTACAAAAAACATATCATCCCAATTTTGTACTTTCAATATTATAAATCTTTCTCTAATTTCTAATTTTAACATTATGTGATATATAAATTTCTAATCTACTCCAGGAAACTACTCCGGTAAACTAAAAAAAGACAATGGATATGAGATACTTGGGTTCCTAATATTACAATAAGGTACGATTGATAGCATTAGTTATAAACATATTTGGGAATAAAATTAAGTTATTTTTTTTTCTGTGTAAATCATTTTAATTCTCATTTCTGAATAAACAAAGTACATTCTGTCTACCCTGAAAATAACCATGGTTGATTTCACCATTGCCCTATAATACAGGGTGGGTCTGACACAATTAGATGACTAGTAACTTTAAAATTAATACTTTATGAAAATCAACTATTAACTAGCTAAATAAAAGCAAATTATGTACAACACTTTTTCACTTTTCTAAGATAATGTCACTCAGGTGAGCTCCATCAGATGTCGGGCAAACAGCACATTGTCAATCATTTTCCTCAGCATAAATCGTCTAATTGTTTCCGCCTTACCCTATATAAGGTTACCTCACAGTGCAACCAAGGTAAGCTTGATACCGTCCGTGGTAAACAGAGAGTACTTCAATGAAAAATGTTAGTAATGAAAATTAGTTTAAATAAAGTGTGATAAATACATAGATCAAAAATTGGTGTTATTTAAATGTGTTTGGTGTTTAAATGTGATTATCTCTTGTTGAAAATAACTATAACAATAATTGTTAACCTAAAATAATTATATAACAATCCTAATTTTAATGAAACAAATAGCCGAAACTATTGTTAATGCATTTTTAGTGAGGATAACACCACTTAGATATCATATTCTGAAAATTGAAAAATGACACCTGGACATGGGAATCGAACCCCGAGACGAGCATTGGCATACTAAGCCGAAGGTCCCGGGTTCGATTCCCGTGTCCAGGTGTCATTTTTCAATTTTCAGAATATAGAATCCTAATTTTGCAAACCACTATGTTTACATCACAAAAATACCATCTATTGCTTGGAATCAATAATTTTTTTGGACCAGCAAATACAATATCTTACTATTATGGTTGATAGAAAAAGCTTTATGTGCCTTCACCATTCGTTGTAGAATATTTGTTTCACATAAATCTGTTTTCAGTAAGCAATTTAATTACTTAACTTGTATGATATTTAAGGTTAATTACATTTTACTGTATATTTTGTCTAGCTATATTCTCATATCACTCTTAAATTTGATTTGAATTTAGCAATTTTTTTTATTTTGGCTAGACAAGGCCTTGTGTCTTCTCCATTAGTTTAAAATATTAATTGTTTAGCATATATCTGTTTTATCTAAGTATCTTAATTGATTAAGTTATATTAATTTTAGAATAAATTATATTTCATATGTTTTGTAATAAAGTTGTCTAGACATATTCTCATCTAAAACTTAAACATTTTATTTCAATATAAAAGTATTTTAATTTCGTCTAGACAAAGTTTGTTCACGATTTGTTGAAAATAGTTGTTTTTATATCTCTCATTTTAATCAAGTTATTCGGACACTTCAGTTGAATTAATTTTAAGGTCAATTTATTATATGTTTTGTAATAAAGTTGTCAAGCCAAATTCTCCATTAAAACTAAATTTTATCTGAATTGAGATATTATTTATGGCTAGGCAAAGCTTTATGTGGCTTCACCATATAACACATTACTTGTTTATCGTAAGTATTTGTTATGAATAAGATTACGTCACTCTTTAATTATAAGTTCACATTTATTATGTCCTATGTTTTGTAATAAAGTTGTCTAACAGGCTTCTCAAATAAAACTTAAATTTAATTTGAACTGTGCAATATTTCAATCTTGGCTAGCCAAAGCTTCAATTGGCTTCACCATTTATTTAACATATTATTTATTTATCATTAAACTTTGTCATGAATAAGATTAATTCAGTTTAATTAATTTAAGATCACAATTATTATGTTTTGTAATAAAAAATTTTCAGCAAGATTCTCTGATATAATTTTAAAATATAATTAAATTTTAACTGAGCAACATTTCAATTTTGGCTAGACAAAGAAAGCTTCATGTGGTGTCACTATTTATTTAACATGTTATTTGTTTATCATAAATCTTTGTTTTGAATAATATTACTTAAGTTTATACAGTTTCAAGATCTCATTTACTATATTTTATGTTTTGAAATAAAGTTGTCTAGCAAAACTCCAATAAAACTTAAATTTAATTTGAACTGTGCAATATTTCGATTTTTGCTAGACAAAGCTTTATGTGGCATCTACATTTATTTAGCTTTTTTGTTTATCATTAAGTTTTGTCATAAATAAGATTCCTCTAGTTTAATTAATTTTAAGATCACAATTATTATGTTTTGTAATAAAGTTGTCATGCAAGATTCTCCAATAAAACTTAAATTTAATTTGAACTGTGCAATATTTCAAATATAACTAGACAAATCTTTATGTGGCTTCACCATTTATTTAACATTATCTGTTTATCGTAAATCTTTGTTATGAGTAAGATTACTTCGGTTTGATTAATTTAAGATCACAATTATTATGCTTTGTAATAAAGTTGTCTTGCAAGATTCTCCAATAAAACTTCATTTGATTGAAGTGGTATTTTAATCTGAAGGTTAAATAAGCAAAACTATTTCATACTAATTATTTTGGAAAAAGCATTTGCTTTACTACAATTAATTGTACATGACAAGCAAAGTTTGGGAGATTGAAATACTCTTTAGTGTAGGTACAATAAGATCAGATACACAGTTAACTCCTGGTTATCCGCGATAATGGAGAGGACGAGTGCCGCAGATAACCCAAAACTGTGGATAATCCACATATTTACTAAAACAAGAGATTGTAGCACATTAAATTCAAACTAGTACTCATCTATCGAGATTGCATCTATAAACACATATTTCAAATACTATGTTAATATATTTTTTTAAATTAATATTAAATTAAATTAATGACTTACTACAAATGAACACAGCAATTTAAAAAGTTTGTATTAGTCTTGATTTATTGCAGCTGCTCCCTTTTTCCTTATCCCACTATCTATTTTCCATAACATCAGCTTGTCAGATAGGAGCGTGTCATCATCCTGTTCAAGATAATTAAGCAGGTACAACCCCCCTTCCATAAACTACTTGTCTTTCTCGCCATTATCTGTTCCTTGGGGAGTTACTGAGTACAACATTCGATAGCCCTGTACTCTCCATCAACGCAGAATTTTTCAAAAACGTATTTCCTGCTGTTGGCGATTTCACTGTTAAGCCACAAAGAGAATAATACACCCGCAGATAGTCGGGAATTTACTGTATTACTAAATTTTGAAAAATCATAACTGGACATGGGAATGGAACCCGGGATCCTTAGTGCACCAATGCTCTGCCAATCAGCTATCCAAGATCTGTCCTGTTTTTAGGATCACGCTTCTTTCCTAGCTTAAGGCAAAGTCTGTGATGAAAATGTGGATTTTTCTTTTTGGCACTGCGTTTTACTAACCATTTGGGCTATATGCTCTGACATGTGGAAATCGGCTACATATTGAGCTATTATTATTATTATTATTAATATTATTATTATTGATACCACAGGCACTGGCGACTTAGGAGCAGTTTTATGCTACCGTTCATACAAATGATATTGTATTTGAAGCGAATAACTTTGATAAAGCATACACTCGTAGAGTTAGTTGTACACTAGGGTGGATCAAAAAAGAAAAGTTGGTGGAGAGGAATGTTGACAATACAAGTTGTTGGTATTAATAAGTAATTCACAAAATAAGGGATTAGACCTTTCGCCCCCGAAACTCAGTCAAGGATTTGCTTTTGTGGTCAAAAAAACTACAAGATACTGGCATACAATGCTAGCTTGGTGGTCAGGCAAGACTCTTTTAAGTGTTATTAGACTTTTTAGTTACAACTTTAATGATAAACTTACAATTGGGTGAACTGATTCACTTGAATAGAAGGTAACTGGGCATTAATGGGAGAAAACCTAAAAAAAAATATCACCAGAGGTAAGCAGATTGTTTAATCCAGCCCAATCTTGTCCCTTTCTCATCTTTACTACTTTACATCAATAAAATATTTTCTTTGTGCAGCTTTTTGTCAGCTATTTACATTAAGCGACTCAGAACTCATGTGACCATGTTTGCATTTCGAGTTCCTCCCACACCCGTCTCAACAACCAGCCACGATTATGTTAAGTTACATTAGAATTTGTAATCGGTTTTTAATTCAAACGAGGCCATTTTTAGCTGTGATTCCAGCTGAACCCATCCTTTGGCTCTTGTCCATACACCTTGGCATCTTCTATAACATTCTTCACAGTTCTTTCAACATCTTGTGTGACATGGTATTTGGGAAAACTAAGTATTTGTCACTCGGACGTTCATTAATAATTATTGTCAGGTCATCTAAAACAGTGGTTCCCAACCTTTTTTCAGCTGATGACACCCCCCTCCCCCTCTTTGCTTTGGTAGATTATCAAACCCCCACCCCACCCCCTCTCACCTAGTGTTTAACATTTTGAAAAGGTTTTGTTTTGTAGTAACGTCTTTGTTTTAAACCAAAATGAATATAGCACTGGCTGCATAGTAGCATAACAAAATGAAATGGTTAAATTAATGTTATGTTGAAAATGATATATTTTCATCAGTTATTGAATATTAGGTTTTATGTTTGACAGTGCACACTGCATATTAATTTCTACTTCAGGTCGACAACGCAGTTAAGTTTTTATAAGAATCAGAGTTGAAAGTTCATTGGTGTTTTACATGTCTGAAATGGTAATAGAAGGAGAGGGTAGAGAAGAATTGAGGGTCGAGAATAGGATGACTTTCAACCAATGTTTTCAATAAAACTCTTCAGCTAGATGTAAGATACCACCACTCCTACACTGGATGGACCTTACAACACACATTACTATTAATACTTATGGCAAATTTCCGCTTAAAAAGTACTCAGTCATCCTTCTGTCAGCCAACTCGAAAAGACAGTTAAGGGTAAATGCTAAATATATACTTTTTTACAGTAGTTGTGAAACATGTGTCTTACCAAAACGAGAAAAATATATATTCTTACTTTCTATTCTCTACCCTCACAACAATAGCCTTATCCATGTGCCTCTGTTTTTTCTGCGCAGTAGATTTTTATTTCTAACATCACCAGCATTCGATGCTTCCAATAACTTTTAGAACGGAGGTGAAACCTTTTTTTTAAGCCATTAAAGTAAAATACACATCATTTCCTAACGGTTTTAAAAATATAAGCAAAGGTGATTTGGTGAAAAGTTCCCAAATCAAATTATAAATTATGAAAAATACATACAATGTGGTCCAATTTATCTTATAATGATTATAGAGACACACCATTTGAGATCATGACATTAGTAAGTTGGTCATTATTTGAGGAATTCTAGGGAAATGAAGTTGATGCACCAAATTTTTACTCTTAACTCACCAAAGATTGATCCAATAATTGCTAAATTTGCAACCAAAATATGTGCAATGTTTGTCGACACATGAGTTTGTAAAAAAGTAGTTCTCTCTTGTGGAACAGAACAAAGAGTTGAGAGATCACAACTTGTGGACACACACAATTCATCATTCATGAACTTGACCAACACAAGATTAGTTTAATATTCACACCCTTCCTGTTAAATAAAGTCTCAAATTTCTGGGAAGAAATAGAAAGTTTTATACATAAATCTTAATTTTCATTTTTGAATAATAATAACAATAATGATTTAAAAGTTAAATTTATTTGACTTAAGATGTTGACAATATTAAATCTTTTGAAATGCAGCTTGGAATTTTCAATTTGGCTTTTACGATCGAAAAAGTTTTACAAGCCTGATTTAAATTGCAATGGAAGCACACTGGGGTGATTCCCAGTTATCTCTCCAAGCACAGCTCTTAAAATAAATTTAATCCTCATCACAAAACTTATACAAATACAATAAATGAAACGAGTATACAATTTTAAAATGTATATATAAATTAGACAAAACTATGCTCTAGAGGCGTTACAGTACCTGCACAGTAATACACCTAACTTCTGGTGATAGAAAAGACAGGGTTCTAATACCAAATTGTGTAACAAGGGGGTGTCTAAAATCCCACACAAATGATGGTATAAGTCCTCTAAGTTGTACCTTTCTTATCCCAATCACAATAGTGAATATATGTTAATAGTTCGAACTGGTAGTAAGACTCAGAAAAAACAAACAAATTAATCAAGGTATAAACTTAAAAATAAGCAGTATGTAATGGTATCACTAATTGTCCAATAGGAAGAATGTTAAGGGTCCAGACTTCAGAAGATAATGCAGCAACACCATCAAAGGGCAGTTTTAGGAGTGCCATAGTAGTTTTAGAAAATATCTGCAGGTTTTAATGAAGTTCTATTACAATGATTGTAATATTATTTGCTCCACGTCTTACTGCCCATCCATGATGTCCACATATTTACACTAATGTGGTAGAGATGAGGAAGGTAGAATAGTACCGTGATACCCGTCCGGACTATCATATTTACACTAATGGGTTAAGGAAGGAGGAAGGTAGAATAGTACCGTGCTCCACGTCTTACTACCCGTCCGGGATATCCACATATTTAAATTAGGAGTTAGAGATGAGGAAGGTATAATTTAGAGAAAATGTATCAACTTTTGTGTGGAAATAAAGTGGTTAGCAATATGGGAACACACACTGTTCCACTATTCAAACCCAGAACTGCTCGTTCTCAACAAACCGGGCTATACTATCTTTGTCCGCGTACCCACCGATGCTGGTAAAAACTAAATTAACTCTATGATTTAATATAAAAATCAATATTAATTTGATAGCCCACTCCTGTATACACGTGGTCTAAAAGTCAACCTCATATAATCCGGACAGCCAGTGACGAGTAGAGAAGGGTTAGAATCCCAGACTGATGTATTTAGGGTGTTTTCCCCGAAATAGTTTCCCCACTCTCTCCCTCTATGCAAATGTGGTTACACTTCCTCTAAATTCAGACTTCCTCAACCATAACACATTTGCTTAATTAATATACTTGCACAGTGTTGGTGAAAGTGGATGGTAAAGAGGGTTGCCCTGGGAATAATTTCCTCCCCCTCCCAACCCTCCGCAATCTCCCCCACAGTCGCCCGTCACCCCCCCCCCCTGGCCCAATGTGGATTTATTTCACTCCTCTTTGATATTCTCGAAAATGAAGTTGAAATATTACCTTGCATTAGACTTCAAATAACTTCTAGGAACATCCAAATTAAAAAAATTATCTGGGTCAGGACTACTCCAAATTTCTCCTAAATTTATTTAGTACCGCGTCTTACTACCCGTTCGAGTTATACACTTAGATACTAATTACGCTAATGGGTTAGGATTTGGGAAAGTTGAATACAGAGGAAGTGAACCCTCATTTGCGTGGAGGGAGAGTGGGAAATTCATTCAGGAAAAACCACCAGTTCATCCGAGTGAAATTCGAACCTTGATATCACCGTTCTCAGCAGTCTAGCTCAACACGAAACTAGCGCGTTAGCTAACTACGCCACCGAAGCGAGTAGTTTTTCCTAGAGAAGAATAATTAAGAAAAAAATCAGGTGGCCCACTCTAAATAGCTTGTAGAGGAGTCTGACTTTCCAGAATTTCAATACAAGAAGCACTCCTAATAGCTTCCAATCACCTACATCGGTGGCCGCGTGTTCTAGGAGTCACTCTCACAATATATTAGACTGCCGATGATAGGGAGATCGAGGTTCGAATCTCGGTCAGGTGTACTGAGGGTGACTTTGGTTAATGGTTCTCCACTTACCCTCTACGCAAATACAGGTACACTTCCTATAAAAAATATTCAACCTTCCTTTTGATTAACCCATTAAAGTAGTTAGTACATATGCGTAAAACATCAGGTAGACATGACGCCAAAATAAAAACTTCTAGGGAGAATTCATTTAAAAAAAAAAACAGGATAAGGGTCACCGACATTCATTTAACTTTTGATGAAGGGATGGGGGAGTTAACCCTTTTTTCGTTAACTACCCTCACCCCCCTTACACAAATAAATTGCCTCCGCCACTGCAATTGTGTATAATCTGACTTGTTAGTGTGACGTGTTTTTTATATATATATAATTGTTATATAGGGCAACCCGCCTCGGTGGCGTAGTTGGCTAACGCGCTAGTCGTGTTGAGCTCGACTGCTGAGGACGGGGAGTTCGAGGTTCGAATCTCGGTCGGGTGGACTGGGAGTGGTTTTACCTGAATGGTTTTCCACTCTCCCTCCACGCAAATGTGGGTCCACTTCCTCTAATTCAACCTTCCCAATTCCTAATCCATTAGCGTAATTAGTACTTAAAGCGTATAACACGAACGGGTAGTAAGACGTGGTGAATAATAATAATATATAGGGCACAAATAATATTTTCTATTATGATTCTCCTCGCATATCTATCTATCTGAAGCGATAAAACTAACCTTTGAGAAGATTATCACGTGTTCCCAAATCTTGGGTGGGGTATGAGATAAGCTAGGCTACGTTATCTACCACCTGTGTTTTTCATTTCGTTCTGTTACGATCGTAGATGGAATAGTAGAGTTTCTTGTAATGAACCTTCAACGAATCGACCGTTTGGAACATTGGAGTCTCATAATATATTCACAAATGTTGATTTAGTGTCAAACACACTTCACATTATAATTTTTGAGCGTCATTAAGAGGTCGCATAATGGATTTAATAGAATAACAACAGGTAAGTAGGCCTGGATTGTATTGAGCATGTCTTTATCTTGAATGTGTTTAAAATAAAACGAATTGATTGTATTTTTTTAAAAACAAGTTTGACAAATATATTATAGGACTACATTAAAAAAATGTTGTTTGATAGTTTGAACACATTAAAAACACTGATTCAAATATTTCTACATTATATTATTTTTTCATTTATTTGAGATATTTAACGTTAAACCCACTCCGTTGGCTGCGTGCTCTAACGCGCTACTCTCTTGTTGGACTAGACTGCTGAAGACGGGGATATCGGTGTTCGATCCCGGTCTGGTGAACTAAGTGTGTATTTGCTTAAGTGGTTTTCCACTCTCCCTCTACACAAATTTGGGTGCACTTCCTCTAACTCAAGCCTTCCTAATCCACAACATATTAATGTCATTAGTACATAGACGTATAACCCGAACGGGTAGTAAGACGTGGCGCTAAGAAAAAAAGTATATTTTCTAAACCGACTGATTATATCAGCACAAGACATATAAACCAACTTTAATCTATAACAAGACACAACATCCATCCCCCCGGCCGTTAATTCATTATTGTGAAAGGGGAAACCGATATTTCACCGAAGATACATTTTTAAGGCATTTAAGGAATCGAATCAGGGATCATCAGCTCAATAGACAGACACGCTACTGACTGATCTATGGTGGCCGAAATTGTTTCTTAACATATCAGGAGATACGTATGAGCTAAAAACACAATATTTAAAAAAATAATGACATTTTCACAATTTTACAAATTCGATTCTTTGTTTTACTTTCAAATGTGAGTCTTGAGGACAATTTTTGAACATACAATATTAGAAAGTATAATTATATGAAGTGCGACAGTAAACGTTTGAGTTCCCAAGCAGTAAGTAGGTAGGAAATAATAAATAAATAAATAAAAACTTTTTTGTGTGCTAAATTGAATACATTATTACATTCAATTAAGTATAAAATAATTGGTTTGGACTCTGCTTCGGAATTATTCAAGGACGTTGCCTACCTGTGACGTCATGGCAGGTCAAGATAGGATTTCCAATGTTAATGAAATTAAGTTTTATTCAGCGAGTTTTAAATATATAACGTCGAAATAAAAACCACAAATTCTTTAATAATTCTAAAAAATAGTCCTACAGTTTCACAAAATTATTACTTGTATCTTTGAGTAGTTTTTTTTTGTAAACACATTTTTTTTATAAAACCTCTACAGCTCAGGATATTTGTCTTATTCACGAACATATCCTGTAGGAGTCTTGCTGCCAGGATGTAGATTAAAAACATCCGTGGTAACAAATGTCTATCCAGAATAGGAAACAAGGAAAATATAATTTTATAAAGCAATTCAATGTTTTCAAGGAGCAAAGAGTATAATGAGTGTGTAAACTCGCCAGAGGAATTGGGGAAGTTTTATCAGTAGATAAACAAGAGGCCTCGCAGGATGAACTGTTTGTTTTCTTCCCTCTCTTTCTATTTCATAAAATGGTGTCCAAGTGTGATAGTGCTTAGTCTGCTTAGGTGCGTCAAGTTAAGATGCGACCCATTTTGAAATCTCTAAATAGGCAATTTCGTTAAATATGAGTTACTCTCAGTGACTCAAAAGCTTCCCTTCCCTATAAAATAATTATATTCACTCTCGATGTGGAAAGTTACGTAACACAGCTTGAAGGGGGTCAGGCTAGATTTATGCTTGTGTTACCTGTAGGGGAAAAGGTAAAAAAAAAACTAAACAAAAGCGTTACATGGTTTGTGTGTAAACCTTTAGGCGTTACTCTCTCAGTCAAGGCCGTAGCTGGGGGAAGGGGTGGTTTGGGGGGGGGTTAAACCCCCCCTGCAAAATTTTATAAACAAAATATATGTGGCTTTATTTATGGTTCAAACAATATCAAAATTAAGATACAAATACAAATTTGGGAGTTGTGTTAACATAAAAAGCATTTTGTGGGTTATTTTACCATAAAAATAACACTTCACGGCCTTTCAAAAAGTGTTTAATATTTAGAAATTTTCCGAGCCTTCGGCAGCTAGGGAGTTATTTTACAATGAAAAAAAACCACTTCAGAAAGCGTCTAGAACTATTTATCATTTATATTTTTTTCTAGCTTCCAGCAATTGGGGGATGTGACCACCTAATCCCTCCACCCCCGTTCCCCCCCTGAAATCATTGGCTGGCTACAGCCTTACTCTCACTAGAATGAACTTCCGACTACGGGAAGATCGGGGTTCGAATATCGGTCAGACGAAGAGAGGTTGTTTTTTCCTATTTTGTTTCAGCATTTCCCTCAACACAAATAAGGGCACACTCCCTCAGAACTAAACCTTCCTCGTCCTTAGCACAACAGGGTGACCTGGCGGTCTAGGGGTAAGGTGTCGGACTTCTGTGCTGGGGAGTACGGGGTTCAATCCCCGGTCCCGGCACAGATTTATCTGAGTGCCAAACCCTTCCTTCACCTCTCACAAGACATCTTGTGAATGTGGGGAATGCCAGGCCTCCACCGTGGTTCGGATTCCACGTTAAGCTGTAGGTCCTCAATTTCATCTCACAATCACCCTACCATTACACATTAGCGTAAGTACGTACAACCCGAATGGGTAGTAAGACGCGGTGCTAATAATAATAATAATAATAATAATAATAATAAGCACAACAGAGTGGTTATTAGACTAAACGGTGTACCACCCAAACGTGAAGAAAAGACACTCTCGGTCGGGTGAACGTTTTTTTTCCTAAATGGTTTTCCAATCTCCCTCCACGCAAATTCGGGTTCACTTCCTCTAATTCATCCTTCCTGATTCCTAATCCATTAGCGTAATTAGTAGGTACTTAAAGCGTATAACCCGAACGGGTAGTAAGACGCGGTGCTAAATATTATTATTATTATTATTATTAAGAAAAGACACTGTGATGAAAATAAAAAAATGTATTTTTTTATCCATGTAACTATTGACTAGGCATCAAAAATAAAATAAAAATAAGCGTACCATAAACCCTTTAAAAATTTCAAAACATTTACTAGTTGAATTTTACATTTATTTTCTCGTGTGTTTATAAATGTACCAGATTAGATATAGTTTCTGAGAACAAAGCCCATACGCTTATACTTGCCGTGAAACATTTAAATACTGTGATCTAAAACGTTTCAAGTTGATCTTCTAATTTCAGTTAAGAAATAATGAATATTCATCATACTTATTACCTTTCATTGCGTATTTTAGTCAAAAGTCCTTGGGTGATACGCATATTATAATATGATGATGGTGGAACAAGCTTGGACAATATCACGCAATAATATGACAGCTTATCTATTTCCTATCTAATGTTAGAAGACTTAACCCGCAACATTTTAGATTCCAGTATTTAAATGTGTCATGGCAGGTTAAAACACACACACACGTATATATATATATGGCATTAGGAACAAATTCATTGCAGCACTTATAAACGCCACCTATCCCTATCATGAGATAGTTATATCCGGTCCACCTCATTACATCCTATCCCTATCTTTGAGCTAGTTCTATCCAGTCCACCTTACTACACCCTATTCCTAATTTTAGCTAGTTCTATCCAGTCCACCTCATTACACCCTATTCCTAATTTTAGCTAGTTCTATCCAGTCCACCTTACTACACCCTATTACTATATTGAGCTAGTTCTATCCAGTCCACCTCATTACACCCTATTCCTAATTTTAGCTAGTTCTATCCAGTACACCTCATTACACCCTATCCCTATCTTGAACTAGTTTTATCCAGTCCACCTCATTACACCCTATCCTTATGAGTTCTATCCAGACCACCTCATTACACCCTATCCTTATGAGTTAGTTCTATCCAGACCACCTCATTTACGCCCTATCCCAATCTTGAACTAGTTTTATCCAGACCACCTCATTTACGCCCTATCCCAATCTTGAACTAGTTTTATCCAGACCACCTCATTACACCCTATATTTATGAGTTGGTTCTATCCAGACCACCTCATTTACGCCCTATCCCAATCTTGAACTAGTTTTATCCAGTCCACCTCATTACACCCTATTCCTAATTTTAGCTAGTTCTATCCAGTCCACCTCATTCCATCCCATCTCTTTCAGGTTCATTCTAATATTATCCTCCCATTCGCCTCTAGGTCTTCCTAATAGCTTCTTTCCACTGGGTTTACCGGTCAACACCATGAACACAGTTCTAGATACTTCCATTCAAGCTGCGTGTCCTGCCTACCGTAATCAGCTTTATTTGATTATCCTGTCAGTCTCTTGTGACGAGTACATGATATGTAACTCATCATTAAGTAACATCTTCCACTCCACACTATCTTTTTCCATTCTTTAACCAAATCTCTCTAAGCATCTTGTTTTCGAACACCTTAAATTCATTTTCGTCATGTAAGTTAAGAGGCCACGTTTCACAACCATAGAGAACAACCAGTAAAATTATTGTTTTGTAAATTCTGAATTTACATTCCTTGAAAGCAGGCGAGATGATAAACTTTATGTCTGAGTAATAGTATGCATTTACCGACTGTATTCTTTTCCCAATTTCCAACCTAATATTGCTATTTAAAATGCTTTCAAAATATTAATTCTTAATTGGACTATATTTAAGCTTGTAAAAATAGTCAAAGCTTAATTTATTTACAAAAAGGGATTTTAGTTGTTGTGCACGCATTTCTAAAAGTGTATCTTTTATTATTTAAAAAGGCCATGCACGTATTTTCTATACTAATATTATAAAGAGGAAAAATTTGATTTTTTGTTTTTTTGTTTGTAATGGATAAACTCAAACTACTGGACCGATTTTTAAATTATTTTCCCCAATATAAAGCTACATTATCATCGAGTAACATAGGCTATATTTTATTTTGAAAATTTAATTTATTCCTCATAAAAATGTCAATAGTCACTCATATTGTATGGTATTCTATGATGATTCTTCAATATGTGTGATGCAAATAATAATGCAGGGGTGGCGGTGGGGGGGGGGATAAGGGGGAAGGGTATATTATTTACGTATTTTTTATTCTAAGCACATAATAACGTACCTAATTCTTCAACTTTAGATAAATAAATCCGAACCCTTTTGGCCACCTACTTTTACTTCGATAAATTCCATATACAGTAATTCCTTATCTTGCGGGCGTTGACTACTTGGAGACGTCGAAGCTATTTTGCGAAGCGGGTTCCTAAGCAGTCTAGGCACTATCGCACTTACTGTAGATTCACACGTTTGCCGAAAAAAGAGCGCAGAACAAACAAAAATGTAGTCACGGGACGAGCTCTAAGCCAATCACAAGATTTCAGACTTATTGGCGCGAACTATTCAGCTAACGTTCAACTCATCTCTACTTTGTCCGCTCTGTCTGAGATTTTCGGTACGGGAGAACCAATCAAATCTCTGAACCAACCATCTCAAATCACTGCGCATGCGCTGTAGAGCTAGAAGCGAGCAGACAGCTTCGTTGTGAGGAGATTCGAAATAACCCGTTAATGTAAAGCTTGTATCGATGTATTGGATTGTGCCACGACACACGGGGGCGTCGCGCCAGGGACTNGGGGGGGGGGGGGGGGTGTTCCACTCCCAACCCATGTTGGTTAAAAACTTGAAAGTTAGAAATTTTGTGAGATTTGAGATCTGGAGTTGAGAAATTCTAGGCTTATTCTGTACCCCAATACTTTTTAATATGAAAGTCCTCAACCACAGACATGTACAGACAGATTTTTAATTTCTCAAATGTTGAGCCCTACTCTACATAAAATCCTAACTTCAAAAATCATCAAACATTTAAAGGATATTCCTTGTTTTGTAGATTGTAAAAGCTTAGTTAATCAAGTTGTCTAGTAGAGCCGGTGTCGGTAGACAGAGACAACGGCCGGTGAGTGTATGCTGAATGTGGTATGGAAACGAATCGTAAGGGAACATGAGCTGCCCAGTAGAAAAATCTAATGTCACTCAATGTTTTGTTTATAGTTTAGTGTTTTTTTTTAGTTGTGACTTTCGAGGCCGCTAGACTGTCACATTTATACTATTCAAATTATCATATGTTGTACAGACAATACCTTGATTAGGGCTTTATTCAATTTTGAAGGCATAAATGCAGTGAATGTTAGGCAACATTTTATTGTTTTCTTATAGAAAGCTCTGACTGATTAAATGAGGACATTGAGGTTAATGTTAATGTTTGACTTCTGAAATACACAGTAATTCTTCTAGCCAGTATCCATACTAGTTTTAATTGAACGGATGTATCTTATTTCATTGTTTATTTAAACAGGCTTTCTTGATAGCAATTTAAATAGGCTCAAAGCAACAATGAAGGAAAAGGAGTAATAGGGCTGTTTTACATTGTTACAACTCTTATAATTTTTTTATGTTATTAAGTAGACTATAATAAACAAAAAATATGTTGTTTTTTTCACTCTTTAAAATTTTCAAATTCGGGATACATTATTTAGTGTTCGATTTGCATGAAATTTCGTATAACTATGTTGTTTATTGTGCTGATTTCGAATTTGCCATAAGTTATTTAATAAAATGTCAAGGGAAGCCCCTTCACCCTCACGCGCTAAATTACAATATGTTTTGAATAGTTTATTCACGTACCAGTATTAATTAACATTTTAGGGCCAATTCTATGAGGTTGTGAAGCAGGATATTGGTGGGCAAGCGTCAAAATACTGTAGGAATATCGATAAATTCAATTTTTTATTGCTTATTCTACAGTTGAAAAGGTTTTTAAATTGACATGGCCAGATTGCTAATTTTTTGATAAAGTGACGAGCGAGTTCTACATCTCCGGGAACTTACGAGTTAAATATTGCTTCTAACTGTATTATAGTAAAGCAGCGGCTTCCAACTTGGGGGTCGCAGCGTGTTTAGGGTGCGGTTACTATATAGAGGTTTTTAGCTTTATATTATTTAATTTTCAAAGATTTTAATGATTATAGGAAAATACTTAATTCTAGTATGAATGTAAGTTGTTAAAGGGCTAAAAACGACCTAGTTACTGCTTAGTTTTCTTTTGGCTATTCTATTCTGATAGCGTCTTTCTGACTTGTTTACTGTGGCAGCCTTGTAATGCTGCTAGCAAAATATAAAATTATATCCCTACCCCGGGCTTGTTGATTCTCTTTTAATACATATTAGTCGCGTAAAATTATTATTAGAAGCAATATATAATAATTAAAACAAGAATTAGTGGACATGCGGGTTTAATGTCACGCTCTTTTTTTGTTTGGTTTGTTGAAGGTGAAGTAAGGATTTTAATTCTGGTCAGGGGTAGTTTATCCTACTATCCCACCAAGCAAATAAGTGTACATTTCCTCTAAATTTTACCTATCCTAATAGTGTAGTTAACTGTAGATAGTCTGGGCTGGTAGTAATAAACAGCGAAAAAACTTAAAAACTAGGATTTGAACGCTTTTAAGTTATCAAAGTGTCGCGATGGCCGCAGAGAGAAAAGTTGTGGTCATAAACTACAAAATGTTGGAAATCGCTGTAATAAAGTCACTTAAATTTTTTAATATAAATTACACAATTTGAACAATATCTGCAAATCCAAATAAATATATTTAAGCTCAATTGGATATCTAGCTCAGATGCAGGTAAACCGAAATAAATAATAAGTCAAGTTATTTCCTTATTCACTGAGAAAAGCCTTCTTGTACCTTTAAAAATCCAGCACAAATAAATAAATTTAAAAATACAGTTGCCTAAAAGCTCGGTTCAAGGGTTGATTATCACCATACATTTTTTTTTAAATCTGGGAGCCTCCCAAGGGGGCCCCCCTCCCCCATATATTTCGTGCAACGCCCCTGAGTCGACACAGCGTTATAATTTGAAAACATCCATCGGGAGAATGATCTAAAAATATATATATTGTTTATATACTAGAAAATAAAATAGGTTAATAATTAGCTGATTTAAGTTAGCCTTGCAATGCATCATGGGTCAACATACAACGAGTGAATTGCTGCGCTACTCAAGCAGGATCTGCTTTCTATTTTCGGTGAACGTATGAATAAAGTTTAGACACCAATGTACGAAATAGAAAGAGAGGGAAGAAAATGAGCAGTTCACCCTGTGAGGCCTCTTGTTTATATAATGATAACACTTCCCCTCTTCCTCTGACGAGCTTACACATTTACTATACCGTTTTCTCCTTGAAAACGTTGACTTGCTTTTTAAAATTATCTTTTTCCTGATTTATATTCTAGATAGAGAGAAACTACCGAGGACATATTTAATTTACATCCTGGCAGGAAGAATCCTACAGGACATTTTAGTGACCAAGCCAAATAGCCTGAGTTTTAGAGGATTTATAAAAAATACTTTTAAAAAACTCTCATAAGTTAAAAATAGTAATTTTATGGCGTGTAGGACTAATTTTAGAACTATTTAATAATTTATGGTTTTTGTTTCAACGTTATAGCTTTAAAACTCGCTGAATAAAACGTAAATTGATTGACACGGAAAATAATATCGTGAGCTGCCATGACGTCACAGGTAGACAAAGTCCTTAACGCGGTTTCCGCGCAAGTTGAAAAACCACCTAAGTCGAATGGTACTTTTAGTATTATGCATATTTAACACGTTCGTTTCAGAGCATAGTTAAATCTAAATAACTTATGCACAATACATTATTAGAACGCTTTGAGAGAAGGAAACTTTACGAACAAAATAGTGATGACACACTGTCAGCTTTCAGTGAACGTCATGTAATAGGTATAGTGTCGCTTGATAGAAGGGAGTGTCAAATTACCACAGCCGCGTATCTACGAGCCCGCGTAACTCGGATCCGTGTAAGCAGAGGGCATACCTACTGTATTTACATTAAGGTTGTGAAAGTATCTTCAGACGTGTCATCCATGTTTTATTTCAGCAGGATACTACCACATATAAAATGATCGTCTTCAAGAAGTTAATGATTCCCTCTTCAGTCCTCCTAATGATGTGTGTCAACTCAATACAAGCTCAATGTCCAAACCGTTGTAGTTGTCAGTTAAACGAACAACATAGAACTGTCAATTGTTGGGGGCGTGACCTCCTTGCATTTCCGGCGGATATTGATATCAAGGTTAGTCATTTTTAGAGCATAGTAAATGCATACAGGTTAAGCTTTAGAAATATTTTAATAATGATTTTATTATCTTTAGGATCTAAATAAAACTTTCATAAAATAGTAACAACTGCAATCCCAAAGTACCTAAAGATACCGTTCTTCAACTCTGAAAGTTGACCTTGTATGGGTTTCGCTATGGTACAGCTTATAATATAGGCTCATAGTGTAACACGTCAAAGTAAGCTTGCTACCTTACAGATTAGACAGAGTGTACATCTTCAGGTCTCGCAGTCAAATATTTAAATATACAAATAAAACCGTAATACGCATAGTAGTTATGATAATATAATATTTATTAAATGAAGATAAGGCAAGCGCCTTTTATTACATTCAACTTTGTGTTAATAAGGCGTGATCATAATTATACTCGTGCACTTTTATTTATTAATTTTTAATTATTAGATTAATGTGTCCACAATGAATATTAGATATAGAACACATATATTTCATATAATAATTTGACATTAATAGGCAAATTAAAATGAAATAATTGAAGAAAGCAAAACTAAATAAAGAGAGAGAGAGAGAGAAAAAAATCATTAACACACACATTCACATGTGATATCAATTATGAATCTATTGGGACTATGTCATAATACAGTGAAACGTATCTTAGAGAATGTTCACTGAAGTGTTGTCGATTTGTCAGATTGGCTGTGACTAACGCTCAAATATAATTTCTATTTGGATTTTAAATGCCATATATTTAATGAAAACAATTTTAAATACCTGAAATCAGTATTAAAATAACATTTTGTTTTTGTGTTCAATAAACTTATTTTTCTTTAGGAAAAAAAGAAGTCTTATTGCTCGTTGAAACTGATACGTCAATATGATATAAACGTAAGGATATACAGAGTGTACCATAACATGGGGGAACCACTTCAACCGTAGATAGGAGACAAAACCAATGAAAGAAGGTTATATATACTTGTGTCCCATTTGACTGTTTCCGAGTGATAGTCATGTTTGTTCCCCAGTAATGTGGAGCTGTTTAACATTGGAGGAAGTGCTCAAAATGACCGCCTTCAACATAATACAAGCCTGTAGTCGTCATGTCTTAGACTGCTTCACTCTTTGAAAACACAAGATGTTTGGAATAACCCATAGAACATACCTAGTTAACAGGTAGAGAGATATACAGTATGGTATACAAGGAGTCCCCACTTGGTTGTAGCTTGAAAACAAGGTCAGATGGGGCAGATGTTTATATTTTATACTTTTCGTTGTTTTGTCTCGCCTGTCCACCGCTGAAGTGGGCCCCAAGTGTTACGGTACACTGTGTCTGTGTGTGTGTGTGTGTGTGTGTACATACATATACATACATATACATACTTATTACCTATATACCCTAAAACCCCAATAATAATAATAATTAATATTATTGTAATATCTGTAGCTCATGACGCTTTTATGAGAATAGTGGGGAGTGTGCTATTGGTTTTTTTCTACCTCGTCTTACTTACAGTGCATGTGTGTGTAAGATAGAGAAAGATTTTAATTTCTCATTTATTTGAGGCACCGTATTTAATGTACACTTTCTGAACCTACTGATTATATCAGCACACAACTTATAAACTAATTTAATTCTAGGACAATACATCTAGCCCTTAGCCGCTAATTCATCACTGTGAAAGGGGAAAACCACATTTAAACAATGAAGAAATTTTTCGGCAATGCCTGGACCCATATCTCGGTAGACAAACACGCTACCAACTTAACAAAGGTGTTTAGACAGAAAGAAAGAGCAAACACCATTTAATTTACTAATCACTATATTATATATCTTTATAAAATAAAAAAGTTATGTCAGTACCGTTTTGTCTTTTGGCAACATTTAACCAATGGGCTCTATGTTATTTATTTCCTTACATCTTAAAAATAATTACTCTAAGTGAATATATCCTAATTAGAATACAATTACTTTAAGTGAATAAATCTTAATTAAAATACAATTACTTTAAGTGAATAAATCTTAATTAAAATATTATTAAATGTAGAGGCAAATTATATTTTACGCTATTTCCTAAAATCTATATTTGAGTAAAAAAAGAAAGAATCGAAATACAGCTGAATGAAATATTTTATATTTAAAAAGAAAAAAGTGTATATTTTTTAAATTAGTTAAAATTTAAGTAAAATACACAATTAAAATATGAATTATTTACAACCTCTATTTTTACAGGTGAATACTTTAGAGCTGTCCAACAACTCGATTGCTTTTTTGCCTGCCAACCTGGAGGAGTACTCAAGTTTAGAGGGCCTTTTCTTGTCAAAAAATAGAATCCAGGCAATCAGCAAAACTACATTCTTTGGATTATTAAACCTTCAACTTCTAGACCTTTCGGAAAACCAAATTTCAGACATCAGCCAAATAAATGCCAACACATTTATTGTATCAAACACTCAACTACGTGTGCTAACCTTATCGAAAAACCCAATCGCCAATCTCGGGACAGAAACTAATTCCTTTACTTCCATTTTAACAAGTGCATCTCTAGAAAAATTAGATGTGAGCCACTGTAAAATAAATAGTATTAGTGGAACTTTAGTTTTGAGTAGACTACCTAACCTTAAATTCCTTGATTTATCATTTAATCCAATCAAATGGATCAGAGATTTTGGGTCCGTTTCATTACAGAGTCTTGATTTGAGTTATTGTGAGCTTGACTACTTATCCACCAACACTTTAACAGAATTACCATCCCTTAAAAATTTGTCACTCAATGGAAATACCGCGCTAGCTATTCCGAAACTTATTTCCACAAATCTAACACACTTTGAGGCGGCGTATTGCAGTTTGACTAGACCGGCATTGCAAAATTTACGAAGTCTAGTTTATGCTAATCTTCGCGGTAACAAAATTGGATATTTAGCTGAGAATGAGTTCGATAATAATAGATATCTAAAAATCTTAGACCTTTCAGAAAACAGTATTGCAACTATTTACTCTACAACGTTTAAAGGCGCTGAATATTTAGAAAACTTAAACTTGGCACGTAATTCAATAGAAAATGAACTTCCTCCAGAAATATTTTCTGAAAATAAATATTTGAAACATTTGAATTTGTCAAGTAATAAGATTACAAGTATGAATAATATAAAGAATCCTTCTCTAAAATACTTAGATTTGAGTCGTTGTAAAATAAAGGAGCTAAATAAAGATACTTTCTTACCTTTGCCATGGTTGATGACTCTTCGATTATCCGAAAATCAATTAGAAGATATCCCCGATGACATTTTTTCTTTATCCATCTTCAATTTAGATTTAAGCTATTGTCGATTAAGTACAATACGTAATGGAACATTCAGGGGGTTGTCACAGTTAGTAAGATTAGACTTAACCGGAAATAGATTTACCGACCCAATTAAAGTGTATGTACTGCAGAATTTGACACGTTTATCAGGCATTTGGATAGGGGATAATCCTTGGAGATGTGATTGTAAGTCAGCAGAGTTAAAAAATCTCTGGCTCTATTTAAACGAACCTTATCAAATCTTGAAATCAAGACCGGAGGAAGTCAGATGTCAATCTCCCGAGTCTGTTAGCGGAAGTAAATGGGAGTCCGCCTGTTATAGCGACTGGTACCCAATCAAGAACATACAGCGCTCTGTTTTTGATCATTATGGAGTGATCGTATTGGTTTCAATATTCAGTATAGCGGCATTGCTACTTGTGGTTTTAACAATCAGGAAAGGAATAGTCTCACGTAAGAAACGTATGGATGACATGGATAGGCAAAGCAGGGAGGCAAGACTAATGCAAGAAAGATTAAGAAGACAGCATCAAGAAAGTTTGGAATATCAGTCAGACGATAATATTTCGGTAGATATACGAGAATATATGGACGAAAGAAGGCCACGTCAAGTTAGTCAACCTCCAACTTATGAAGAAGCAGTTTTACTTCCCCGTTTAAGAGCCTCGCAAGAGGAATTGGAAACTAGCAGTACAGTGGTCGCAGAAACAAGGACTATCGATGAACAACCTAATCGTTCAAGACGTTCGAGTGTTAGTAGCTCAAGAAGTGCTGACAGTAATCACAGTTCTTCTTTGAGTGGGGTTTCCCCAAGTGGCTCGGAGAGTGATCAAGTTACGGGTGACTCGGAACAACAAAGGAACACTGAAAGACCAGCGAAAAAAACTCACCACAAACCGGATACAAGCAACTAGCAAAATGTGAGCCTATGAACCTAGCTTCATTATTTAAAAATATGGTTTAAGTTGTTAATAGCAAGATTAAAGTGTATTTAAGAATGTATGTCCAATTGGCCTTGGACTTCAATGCACTAGAAATTTGGAGGTCTTAAATTTGTATAAGATTAGTTATCCCTAATCGATCATAAAACCTCTTTTTTCACTAACACTTTCGAGGAATTATAAAGTGAAATTATAGAATAAAGGTTTTTTTCTCAATTTAGTATGTGCTTGCTTAAAACAATGCTATATATGTGGCTTAATTTAATTTACTATATATGGTATAGATTAAAAGTTTGTTGTTTCAACGAATGGGGAAAGTTGAAAATTATTTTTGAACTGAAGTAAATTAAGGTTTCGTTTGTGTGATAAATAATATTGTTTTAATATATTTGTGTCGTTTATTTGTAATTTATTGACTGTAAAATAAACCTAATTTTTAACTGTTTTAAATTATATCATTAGTTTTAGATACCAGACTTAATAAATTTAAGACATGTAAATACATTACTGTAGTAAAATAAATTTATATCATATATAAGACTATTACTCTTATTAATATTGGAAATATAATGTTCATAGTGATATGTAAAATGAACCATTATACAATATGCAATTTTAATATCATATTTTGCTAAAGATTACTTTTAGATGGTCTAAAATTTTGTTACAAGAAACAAACACATTAAATAAACCAGGCCACGTCTTACCACAGTTTATTTATTCATCCCTAAATAGAAGGTTCACTAATAATTTAGAAATGAATCATGGTTACGATAAAAGAAATGCTTAAAGTGTTCCGAATTGTGTTGTATAATATTGAAAACCTAGTCATTAAACAAATTTTAATATTTCGAAGTAGTATTGATAGATTCTTGAAATAGTACATTTGATGTTGATCAACTATATACTCGCTGTACTAAAAAATATATTCATGTATACGAAAAATAATATTAAATAGTAATAGTTTGATTTAAATAAATGGACTATCAAACCAATTTCAAAGGTTTTTCTAAAAATACAAATAAGGCTAAATTTATTAGTATCTTTTATAATTTGAACTTTTTTTATGACAAATATTTATTATATTACTTAATAAAATACCATTAAAAACCCATACTAACCATAATTTACCTTTCCCTTTTACTCACATCCTTCAATGAGAAGAGGGGAGTGTAGCCAATGTTAAAATTTATTAAATTGTAGCCTACTCTCTTTGATCTACCATCTCACTCTCTTTAATAATTTATTTAGCTCCATATAGCTGACCACGACACCGGAAGTTCCTCAATGACCCCTTGTCTACTGCTGTAGCGTTATAGAAAAAGGTTATGTTTTGATACGAAAATTAAGTTTAAACATTTCATCGATTTTAAGCATATTTTAACAAGTAAATCTTACCTAAATAATTTTTACTGATCATTCTCAAACAATGGAAATATTAACTTGGTCTTGAATCACATTAGCTTACAGACACTTAATAAGTCATTGGTAACACTAAACAAAAACTTAGAACATGATTACTGCCTCTATCTATGAGGTACTTCTTAAGACAATATACCTAGTTATTTAATTCCTACATTATTTTCACCCCTTCGCTCTATCTTTAGGTGCGGCAGAAGGGAACGCAGGTATTTTTACAGTTTTTTTTATAGAATATAAATTCTTTGGCCAAAATAAATAAAATATTTCTCCAATAGTAACATAGATTTTAGTTTTTCTGTATATGATAGTATCAACAGTTCTTTATCTGTCAAGGTTGTCCTGGAATTGTGTCAACACTTTTTAAATAAGGAGAAAAAGTGTTGACAACATTTCAGGACATCCTTGACAGATATTCAAGATCTATTGATATTAGCATGTGCAGAAAACTACACTATGTTGCTACTGGAGAAATATTTGATTTATTTTGTCAAAAAAAAAGTAATGGTATAAAAACTGTAAAATTAGTCACGCTCCCTTCTGCCGCACCTTAAATACGGTAATTATATCAATTAAACTAATTATATGTAAATATTTCAATTTAGATTACTAAACTATTGTTTTAAAATGAAACATTTATATTTTGAAAGAACGTCCAACATTTTCAGATATAAACCAAGATAATTCCCTTTTTGCGGCTATGAGTTTTATTCACTGCCACGTAGATATGGCTTCAAGTCCAGAATGGACAAATTAATGTTTATATATTAGCTATAATTAGGGAGTTTAGGTCGATGACAATTTAATTTGAGTGCCACAATAATTTAATAATTTAGAGAATCAAGTTAATGTTATCGATTACACAGTAAGTTGAATGGTTTCAAGGATACTAGTTTAGACAGGCTCTTCACTAAATGTATAGTGTAGACAGCTCCTACTAGAGTTCACTAATGATGCCTGCTTGAATCAAGGACAGTTTTATAGGTACGGTCACGCATAAAAGTTTAGCAGCCATTTTGTTTCATTTAAATACAAAAAACATTCAGTATTACTAACATTTTTTATGATACTGCTCTAAAAATAGAATATAATATCTAGATACATATTTATTTTATATTGCATTGTTTCAGTTTTGTGTTTAAATTTATTAAATTGAGAAACAATGGTCATGCTTTATAACTTTTCAAACACATACATTTAATGAAGATGATTAAACTCATGATTCAGATCGGCTTAAGATAGTAGCTTTGAGTAATACCACACCATGCACTAATATGTTGTTTGGGTAGGTGTTGGTGTTAGATTTTGCCAAACAAAAGATAATGTAGAAGTTTTAATCTTAACGATTCTCTTAGCACGGGCAATACGTGGTCTTCCTATTGTAGTTATTGGCTATGGCTAAGGCTAAGGGGGATCAAGCCTCCAAATCAAAGAATAAAGAAAGGAAAAAAAGAGAAATAATTTGAAGAACACCTTTATTAAATCACTGATGTGCCTGTGTCATATCATTTTGGAAAGTGATAATTGACGCAATTTATAAATAGGCCTAAATGTAAATAGATTATTTATAACATCTTATAATTTTTTTAAAATGTTGAAATTTTTGAGAATGTTTAAAGTTCTGTAACTCTTATTTGAAGCACCCACGCCCACCGGCCATTTATTGGTCCATGCTTTTCAAACACTACAGGTAACCAATCACGTGGCGCTTTCTGGCGTTGACTTTTAGACGTTTCAAGAGATTTATTGGTCTCCATATAAACGATTGCTGTGTCATAGGGCATAGTTCCTGGGATTGCTTGATCTGGGAAAGGACTAGTTGAAATCGCGAATTTGTCGGTGATGTGTTACTATTGGTTTGTTCTTTATTTATAAAAATGCGGGTGTCAGCACAAACACTCGTCTATTCAATAAGTTGAGTCTAGACTCTGTTCAAACACATTTTTCGCTATCGTTTGTATTTTTAAATGTAGCTTATTCCTAAGTACAGTTTCAAATAGCCCCCCCCCCTCCCCCAACCATAATCTTGGGTGCGCCACTGGCTATGACAAAAACCCTCTGTTCATGTTAAACTCTTTTTCCTAATTTGAAAACATTTTGTTTCTCAGAGGATCACACGTTGGCAGAGTAATCCTCAAAGTTAATTTCAAGATTCTGACTACACGGGAAAAATAAATAGAGCCATCAATTATTGTGTAAAACCTGTACTAGCAAAAATATATGCAATTTTGGGATAACACAATATATAATGAGTAATGCTTTTTTTTACTGTGTATGAAGCGGTATTTAAATATCCTTTGTTTTTGATAAGTAAGTTACACTTTTACTATCCATTTATCTGGCAACAATAGCATTTGAAGTTAGATTAAGCTATCCTATCCCTAGCAAACAACTTATAAGCAACTTTCAGAGCATTTATATTTTCATAATTTCTGAAGATGAGATTTCAAAATAAAGCAATCATTGAAGCTATTGACACTTTTCAATTTTCAAAGATCAGTCATCAGTAAATAACTATACTTAAATTAATTTTCAACCAAAGAAACAAGTATACATTATTATCTATCAGATATAAATTTTGAAAAAATAAACATGTTTATTCATATGTCTTAATACAATCAAATTCCCAAAATTAACTTTTAGTTAACTGCCCTTAATTTAGAGTTAGAATTAAAATCATGTTTCAACACTGAGGAACGACCATAAAATATCTAAGTATCAAGTTTGATTGAAATCCACAAAACCATTTCGGCTGTAGCATTAGGTACAAACAGATAATTTAGGATAGACAAAATTGTTACACACACTGTTTTGAGTACGGGGGCACATAAAACGTCAAGATACACCATAGTATCAAAGTTGAAAATTTTCACGGTTACGACATTAATTAAGTATTAAGAGTAAATTGAAAGGTTTTATTTTTGAATTTCTTTATTTTATTTTAGTGTCTGATTAAAGGTTTTGGAATATAACAATTTGAATTTATATATCTCAGCTTATGCCTTAAAAATGATATTAATTTTAAAAATCTCCCTTATTTGCAGTCGGATATTAGAAACCGGCCTACAACGTCGAAAAGAAAACATTCCAGTCGACACACTTATTCAGTGTGTTGACCAAATACAAACAACGAATTCCTGGAAAAGCGGTTTCAATACTTTTCACTCTCGCCAGGGTATGATTAATACTATGTGGTAACTTTACTACCTTTGCTAACCTAATTAGACGGTACTTTGAAAATTCTAGGCAACAGTGCTCCTCCTAATGGTCATCCGCACGACTAAAGAACACCGTTCACTCTCTCCTAAGTTTAAGATGATGACAAAGACTCTACGTTAATAGAATAACAGCTTCGGCAGTCTGGAGCAATGTAATCCGATTAGAATGCTCGGCTCCCCGCCACTACTCAAACTATGGCTATGTTCCATGTCATTACTTTAGGGACAACTTTGGTCTAGTTAATAAGTTAACACACAATTATATGCAAGTTGACTCGATACATCATGGTGTGATTTACTAACTTATTTATTAAACGTGATCTACTATTTATAATAGATATATTATTTTCCTCACATCACATTGGCCATTCGGGTAACATGCATCTTATATATTATTTATGTTGTCAACATCCCTTTTTCTCAACTAATACAAAGCCTAAAGACAGCGATGAATAAGGTATCAGTGGAAAGGTTTTTTTTTACCGACTTCTGACACAGCATACTCAGTTCACGTTAAAACACATTGTTTGTTTGAAATCTAAGTTAAAATATATATAACAATATTTTTGTATCAATTACCGAAAATAAACTCTTTGCTATTTTGTGTATACACTTCGCTGAGTATTTAATTTCAACAACCCAACCAAAGTCTAAATATTTTTTGTAGGGGGGGGAGTGAATGTTGAATGTGTGAGAGTTTCACAAATGTTTACTGGTATATGTTAATTAATCTAACAGGGAAGAAATGAGAAAGGTGTAATTTTAGAAAAAATAGACTTGCATTAGCGTCCAGGGATATTGGGCAGATCTTTAGGATAAAAACATCCTCAGTACCAGTAACGTGTCGCGGAGTGTCACCAGGATAATTGGATTTAGTTCAAACTGTGCCAATGAATTATTATCACTCAGCACAACACTAATTGGCCAGGTATCACCAGAAATATATTACAATGTAGAGCATAGCCTGTGCATGAATGGTCAAATGGAGAATCAGTGTGTGAGAACATGGCTCTGGTACAAATTTAACAATCTCTGCTTACCGTGGCAACACTACACGACACGCTCAGTACACCCTGCCAGGTTTCGATTTCTTATCTCCCCATTAGAGGCATACCATACCAAATTAAAATTACATTTATACCACGTGTCCACCAGCATGGCGTAGGCCTACTCTTTGCAATAGATTTAAGTTTGTAATGTTCTTAATTTTTTTTAGGTATTTAACTTAAGTATTAGCAAGATACAAACGTTATTGAATGTACAATGTGAAATACCAACATTAAAAATTATACTAGCTAAAAATAAGAGGAATGTACATACAGGAGAATGGAGAAACCTACATAAAGTCGAACTTCATGGTTTGTATGCATCTCCAAACATATGAAGGATAATACAGGCTCGCAGAATGAAGTGGAGTAGTCATATGGCACGTGTGGGTGATGACATCCATGTCTACAACATTTTAGTTAGAGAACCTGAAAATACAATATCCTTGGTGATAAAGACGTCGATGGGAGGATAATATGAAAATGTATTTGAAGGAAGCTGTGGTGTCAGTTTAGGGATTGGGTGGAGGTGTCTCAGGATAGGGTTGAATGGCGAGATTACGTTCTGGTGGCCTTGAACTTTTGAGTTAGTAAGGTCAGAGAGTTAGCAAGTCAAAAAGACTAGACCTATATGAAGTGGCCCAGCTCCGATATAAATACAATTTTACATAGTTAAAATTAAAAACTAAAAAATTACGAGTTTTTCATCTAAGAAATTATTAAAATAATCTTACTATTTTTCTTCCTGTACTGTACATTCAACTTTTTTTTTAAGTTCAGTGTTTTTAACGGTAAATCATTGGCTGACCTTGATATCATAATAATTGAAACGGGTACATTTTGAGGAAGGAAAGGTCCGGCTAAAGTATCGTAAATATTTGACAATTCAAGCTCCTCTATTATCTCATCAAAATTAATTTATATAAAATATAATCCATTAGGTATTTTCTAGTTGCATGGTTACTACACATTTTTCAAAATAAGACTGACTGACTTTCTTTTCCTTATTTGTAGTCTATACTCACTAGTTTAACAAGGTATAATTAGGTAGTTGAAAATCAAACGAATTAACTCAAATTTCTCTGAAGAGATATGTGAATTTTCCACAATCTATTAATATGCACTTGATTGAGACTCGAACTCAATAATGATCTCTAAGATTTGAGTTTAACGAGTCATTTGAACACTCCATCACCGAGTTGAGCTGACTGTCGATTTTATTTACAATTTAAACATATTTATACTTTTTATGTGATACAATCTCATAAGCGTTCATTCCATCTGAATGTTTTAATTCCTCTAACATTTGGTGAAACCTTTCTATCTTATGATAAAAATTACTATAAAATAATAATTTATTATTGTAATAAGCAGGGCCCGGATTTTGATCCCATCTTATATTTTTATTTAATCACATTATAAACCATTCTCATGTGTAGACTATAATATACATTCTGTTCATCCTCTGGTTGTGGAAACTTGTTTTATAGGCCATTCTTTAGTTGTTTTATATATTTAGGTAATATTTGATATTTTGTCATTTTGAAGTAATATTTAGGCAGTTATGTGGGGCAATTATATTTGAGATACTATTGATATTTTATAAATTAATAAATAATCAAACAATTATTTTAACCATTCAGATGTCAGAATGAAAAGATAATGTAGTCAACTATCTTTGTATTTCTTTGCTTGTTTGGTTGTAGAATACCCATTCCGGGTGAAACTGCATCTAAGATTGAGAAGGTTGCGTTGGGAGGGAGTAGCTATTAATTCTGGAGCTGACATTTATAGATACATATTATATTTAACAGTATGCATGAGTTTAGTTAATAGCTTTTTATTGGATATATTTATTTTTAATTTCCACTTGTCAATTGCGTGTTTGATTTTGTCGTATGGATTCATTACAAGTTTTTGTTCATATTTGTAGGTAATTTTTTTTAGGTCATCACAGTAAGCGACATAGTAATAATAAATATTGTCAACCTATTATTTAAGATACCTACTTTCTTAAAAAAAATAGAACAATCACTGGTAACAATTTGGTTAATTCGTAGCCATTTATAAGACTTTATGAACGCCTGACTTTAAGGTGCTTTATTTGCATTGATTTTTATTAAATTTTCACGTAAGCTCTTATCTTCATCACTTGAAACTTTATGAAAGCCTTCCCCTCCTCCCCCTTCATTCTCTCCCCCACTCGTATTAAAACCTCTACTCAAAGAGCGAGTTCTACCACAACCATGCCTTAAGTCACCAAAAGGTCCTTTAACATAACTTCATTGGTTAGCAGAAGAGGAGTCACAACTCACTGTCAAGAAAAAGAAATCATACTCGAAGCTTTGCTTTCATGAAATGGTGGGTCGCCTAATGTTGATCGTCTTACTACTCAAACAAACAGGCACCTTTACACCCCTCACCCTACCCTACCCTACCCTACCCTACCCTCTCGCCCCGGCATCACTCCCACCCTTACATCCCGTTTGCAAAACTTTCACGGACGTTGATGGCGTCTAATGAACAGTTGCCCTTACATACATAGTCTAAATTGGAGGTCCATCAAGAAGTGCAATTACCACTAATAGGAGAGAAGTGCTGGGAATGGGGTGACAAGCAGGTGGAGGGGGGGCTAACAAATATCAACCAGGTACTGGTACATTCGGTTCACCTTAGGGGCCATACATGTATTACGTAACCCGATTTTAGGCATTTTTTCACCCCCTTCTCACATATCACGCTCCTTAACGCTTTGGTAACCCCCGCTGGCCCCTTAAGCTACGTAACGCTTCCAGCTTAAGTTATAAAAAAGCAGGTGCCCTGGTGGTCTAAGGATAAGGTGTCAGACTTCTGTGCTGGGGGTCCAGGGTTCAATCCTCGGTCCCGGCACAGATTTATCAGATTTCCAAACACTTCCTTCACCTCTGACAATGACGTGTATTAATCACAACTTGTGAATGTGTGGAATGCCAGGCCTCCACCGTGGTTCGGATCCCACATTAAACTGTAGGTCCCCCATTTCATCTCACAATCACCCTACCATTACACACTAGCATATAGCCCGAAGGGGTAGTAAAATGCGGGGATAGTAATAATAATAATAATAATAATAATAATATAAAAAAGCCCCATTTTCTCATGCCAATTTCAAATGGCTTATTTTTAGATTAGCTATTTTCACGTCGTATCTTTTGATTTTAAAATAAATAAGATTTTGAATAAAGGATGCATTTTCTAGTCTAGCAGTTTTATTTATATTTATAAAAAACAGGATTTTAAAAGTGTGAGAAAGCTTAAGTTTAGACATGACTTTTTAAGGTTTGTTTTATAAACAAAAGTTTCGTTACGTTACGCTAGCCTAAACCTCCTACACCCGCTCTATGTGACGTGGCATCACTGTAAGATGGACCCTTTCCCCTCTTCAAGTGCGTTACGTAATACATGTATGGCCCCTTAAATTGATAATGTCACTAACACCCTATCTTATACTCGTCACCAAGAATGACGAAACTTTTTCAACCAGTGTACCACTTGAGGACTAGCTGAATATGGAAATTGGCTTGTGTGTCACCTTTTATTTAAGTTTTTAATGAATATTTAAAAATTAAAACTTATTTTCTCCAATCAAATTGTAAATATTTAACGACGTTGCCTACTTGGAGATTTCGAAGCTATTTTGCGAAGCGGGTTGCATACTAACTTGACGCACCTAAGCAGTCCAAGCACTATCACACTTAAGACACCAATGTACGAAATAGAAAGATAGGGAAGAAAATGAGCAGTTCACCCTGTGAGGTCTATTGTTTATCTACCGATAATACTTCCCCTCTTCCTCTGACGAGTTTACACATTCACTATACTATCTGCATCTTGAAAACATTGACCGGCTTTTAAAATTACCTTTTCCTTGTTTGCTATTCTAGAAAGACATTTGCTACCACGAACTGTTTTAATCTACCTCCTGACAGGAAGACTCCTACAGGACATTTTCTTTACCATGCGGAATAGCCTGAGTTAGAGGATTTATATAAAAAAAATACTTTATAAAAAACTACTTTAAGATAAAATAAATTGTAATTTTTGACGATGCAAAATTATTTTTAGAACTATTTAAGAATGTATTGTTGTTTCGACGTTATATTTTTAAAATTTTCTGACTAAAATGTAAATTTATTAACAGGAGCAATCATATCTTAGCCTATCGTGAGGTCAAAGGTAGACAACGTCCTTAATTAAGACTTATTTTTAAAGAAGGGAAATATGTTAAATTTGTCTAAATGAGTGTATTAGACAAGATTAACTTTTCAATAAAATTTAAAACATTTGAAGTGACACCTTCAGTCAAAAATACATTAAATTGTAAATCAGAACCTTACTTATTGTTTTCCATATGAGTTTTACACATGTTGTATTTAGCTTGTCAAAATATTTATGCACTGTTCATAACTTATTTTCAACAGCACGCAAGATGCACGTTCGTTGTGATATGGATACCCAAATGCTGACTTCTAAGAATTATGCAACGCAGGGAAATATTTTGTTTAGGTTTTTTTTCATTTCATCGTGCCACCCAAATCGTGTTTACGTGCCATATATTTGGCATCCCTGCTCTCTACACCCTGTTAAGTAATAAAATAATGCAATTTGTGTACATATTACTATAATGGTTAATAAACTTATTTAGTTTCGGGAAATTAAAGATTGAAAGACTAATCATTTGGGTAGGAACCCTTAAAATGGCGGTAAACCTCACTTCCCATGAGAGTAAGTTGATAAATATAATTAGCTTTTTCTCTTATTTAAGGCGATTGGCCCTTTTCATTTGGCGTGGAAATGCAGAGCCATGGGAACAAACAGTTATCTCCAACAATTTTTATTGTTTAGAAATTTTCTCTTCGGAAACGGTTTGTTCAAGAATATAAGCTTGTTGATTAAGTTATACTTTTTACATACACATTTTCTTTAGAGGTTTAATAGTGATCAAGTATCAATAAAATTGAAATTTTCAATAGAAAATTGCCGGCTTCATAACAAAAAATAGGAAAATGTAAAAATTAATAAACATCAATACATTATCTTAGAAGGGGTGTTGAAAATATTAACACAAAAATTTCACTCGTTCTCGAGAAAACTGATATTTCCAAACGTATGATTTTTCCGCAAGACCTGTCCGGTAGCTAGCGTCATATACGGTTTCCGTGATCCATCTGTTCTTGTTGACGCGGAAGGATACTTTGGTCGGTTGTGTAGCTATGCCACGCCTTTCACTCTCCCACCCACAAAATAGATTTTTAGACTTTCAATCGACAGGGCCAAGGGCTTTAAGGACATTGCCTACCTGTGACGTCATGGCAGGTCAAGATAGAATTTTCTTTGTAAGTAAATCTACGTTTTACTCAGCAAGTTTTAAAGATATCACGTTGAAACAAAAACCATACATTCTTAAATAATACTTAAAATAGTCCTACAGTGCCACTACATTATTTTTGTCTTAACATATTTTTTAAACGTATTTTTTTTATAAATTCTCTACAACTGGTATTTGTCATAGTCACGATAATGTCCTGTAAGTCTCTTCCTGCCAGGATGTAGATTAAAAAAAGTCCGTGGTAGCATTTGTCTATCCAGAATAGTAAACAAGGAAAAGTTAATTTAAAAGGAAAGTCAATGTTTTCAAGATGCAAATAGTATAGTGAGTGTGTAAACTCGTAAGAAGAGGTGAAGGGCTATCAGTAGATAAACAGGAGGCCTCACAGGGTGAACTGCTCATTTTCTTCCCTCTCTTTCTATCTCGTACATTGGTGTATAAATGTGATACTGCTTAGACTGCTTAGGTAGAACAAGTTAAGATGTAACTCCCTTCGAAAATAGCTTTGAAATCAACACGTAGAAAACGTCATTAAAGGAAGACTAACCACAGTAAGACAATAGATTTGCAACTTTGTTACCCAATAGTGACCATACAGTTTCAGTGTATATGGGCTTTATATTTACTCCAAGTGACCAGTGGCATGAGTGACTAAAGAAATAATCTATTAACCTCTTAATTAATCTGAAGATTAAATCTTTGATTAATCCGATTGCGGATCAATTACACATATTGAGAGAGTCATTGGAAACAGTGATCGAACCTCGCTCTTGTGACATGATAGTGAGAGCGAAGGAGGGGTTGGGGTACGTCTTTGGAGGTTACTTTTAGTGCTGGGAATCCCCCCTACACTTTGTGCGCGGGATTGTGCAGATCCCTGGGGGAATGTGCGGTAGAGGGTGGGTGGAAAAGCAAGGGATCTGATTCAGTAGCAGTTTCTAGTTTATTAATGAGCTATTAATATATACTAGGAAATCAAACGCGATATCTCGCGAAGGATAACAAAATTAATAGTAAAGAAATATTTAATGAGTAATCATGAACCAATAAAATAATTTCAGTGAATATTACAGTTACATCAAGATTTGTTTTCTTAGCACCGCGTCTTACTACCCGTTCGGGTTATACGCTCATATACTAATTACGCTGGTGCTTTTAGGGATTAATAAAGTTTTATTTAGAGGAAGTATATCCACATTTGCGTGGAAGGAGAGTGGGAAACAATTTTGTATTAAAAATCCTTACGGCTGACCGAGATTTGAACCTCAATATCCTCGTAATCGGCAGTGTAGCCTACTGAGAGATTAGCGCGTTAGACCATGTGGTCACCAAAGAGAGTAATGATAGCAGGAGAAGTTTGATAATTGTATCTTTGTGGGTCCATAGGTGAGTTTTTGCGATTGACTTGGTTACGTCTTGGTATCGAGTGCTTTTGACTAAGTTGAAGCGCGAAAACCATTTTGATTTAGTTTTCGTAAACAAAAATGGCGGTTGGGGTAGAGTAAATCTAACAACTGGTAGGTTAATTCATGAAAACCTACATGTAGGCTACTGCAAAATTACAGAGAATGAATTATTTAAATTTAATCTCGGTTATATATGTGCTTATTTTCACTATTCCTATTATCTACACATCATATCAAGCTAAACATATCTTACCAAAAATAACTACAGAAAACATAAAGTATGTATATAAGAGTAAATAGGGCTAGGTAATATAATAATACTGACTTTCTTTGATCTATAACTAAACGGTTTTTATGTAGGTACCTACTTACTGTAATGTATTTATAGATAGTAATTACTGTCTATTTTAATTTACATATCGGTGACCTGGCGGTCTAGGGGTAAAGTGTTGGACTTCTGTGCTGAGGGTCCGTGGTTCAATCCTCGGTCCCGACACAGATTTATCTGATTGCCAAACCCTTCCTTCACCTCTGACAAGACGTGTATTAATCACAACTTGTGAATGTGGGAATGCCAGGCCTCCACCGTGGTTAGGATCCCACGTTAAACTGTAGGTACTCCATTTCATCTCACAATCACCCTATCATTATACATTAGCGTAGGTGCGTATAACCCGAATGGGTAGTAAGATGTGGTGCTAATAATAATAACAATTATTATTATAATTTACATACTCTATAACTTAAAATCAATTGATTACTAAGTTATACTCCTTTAAATCCAACCTGAGGAGTGAAGCTGTTTTGAAATTGATGCACAAATTCTCAGCTCATTGTTCGTAGCCATATTGTTTATTCGGTCTAGGAAAGCGTTACCAGACGGAGCTTTGATATCTTCTCAGTCATAAACATTTCGTTAACATCGATACCAGCTCAACCACGAAAACACGCCTCGTATTATTGTCATGATAAATGTACATACAGACGGAGATCACGTTGTTAATATTGTGGTGTATCTCCCATTGCTTGTCACATTCTCTTATATTCTCGACCAAACTCATTTGATTGAATAGGTTTTGTCAATCGAGTCAAGAGTTGTTCATTCCAATTTGAGAAGGCTCTGTCTCGTTCATTTGATGTCGGTCTCCGATTTGGACATCACACAAATAAGGCCAGTTTCATAGTCAGTCTTAGTACGTCTCAAGTGCTGTGCTATACTAAATACAAGACAACTACCTATACCAGAATGGAATGGGCCAGTTTCACAGTCAGACTTAGTGCGTCTCAAGTGTGGTGCTATACTAAATACAAGACAACTACCTATACCAGAATGGAATGGGACAGTTTCATAGTCAGACTTAGTACGTCTCAAGTGCTGTGCTATACTAAATACAAAATAACTACCTAGACCAGAATGGAATGGTCCAGTTTCATAGTCAGACTTAGTATATCTCAAGTGTGGTGCTATACTAAATACAAGACAACTACCTAGACCAGAATGGAATGGGACAGTTTCATAGTCAGACTTAGTACGTCTCAAGTGCGGTGCTATACTAAATACAAGACAACTACCTAGACCAGAATGGAATGGGCCAGTTTCATAGTCAGACTTAGTACGTCTCAAGTGTGGTGCTATACTAAATACAAGACAACTACCTAGACCAGAATGCAATGGACCAGTTTCATATGTAAAATCATCCTCAATAGACCCGACCAGGATCCTAATCCGTTTCTTCCCAGGCCAGTCTAACACGATAATGACGCCTTATTCATCTCATCTTAGCACCCGTTCCGGCTTTAATCGTGCATATTAATTACAGTAGTCGAGTAAGGCTAATTAAGGTAGAATTGAGTGAGGTTGTAGCCCCATTGGAGTGTGAAACAATTATAGAAATTAAAAACAAAAACAAATTTACACCCAGCCGGGAACCGTACCCCCAAAAATTTCCCATCACTGGAAATAAACACTAGATGATCTCGACATTTAGACCGAATGCTCATCCAAGCGGGTAATAATAATAATAATAATTATTATTATAATAATTATAATTATAATACTTATAACTATAATTATAATAATAATAATCATAATAATCATAATAATAATCATAATAATCATAATAATCATAATAATAATCATAATAATCATAATAATAATTATAATAATCATAATAATAATTATAATAATCATAATAATAATTATAATAATCATAATAATTATTATTATTATAAGTACTTCAGGCAAAAAATAATTTTTTTATAGACAAATTAAAGTTATTAATTGCTATAAAGATAAATGTATAATAAAGTAATGGCATATTTATTAATTTATAAACAGGTACTAAAATAATCATACACAATTGGACCATTCCAAAATTAAAATCCATCTCCCGATATTATTATTATTATTATTCTGTAAACTTCAGCTTCAATGCTATATATTTTTGTCATTCTATTTGTGACCCAGTCAAATATATTTTAGTTTCGTTCAATCGCCTTAATTTTTTTTCTGTTGTAGATACAAAATAGCCAAGAGGAGTGAGTATACCTCTACGGTACGACATGGCCCAATAAAAAAATCCGATTTATAAATGATGCAGAAAATCTATACTGACCATTTTGTTAAATCTATGTATGCGCCTGTGTGTCCTTATTTTTTTCAAGTTGATCTTTTTTATTATTATTATTTCTGCTTGGTATTGGGATTTTTGTCCAGTATTATATATACTCCAGCCTATTTTTTCCCCCTTCCGTCATTTAATTCTCTTTAAGCTTACAAAAGTTATACTCTTTTCTTCCTAAGTTTTTTGACCGGACTCACGATGGAGACTTGTTAAGCTTATCCCTTGGAGAACGTTGAAAACTCGATGAAAAAAAAAGGTAGATGATGGATTGAAAAATAAGAGATGTGTTCTTGTTTTTTGAGTCGAGATGAAACTACATCTTTATTTATTCGCTGGGTAAAAAAATAGATAAATGTTATGTTACTTTTTACTCAAAGTTTCGAAAATATTATTTACTTTATTGATTGGAATAAAAATAATTAGTGCCGTTTATTTTTTGTCACTTAAAACAATTATACTGACTCTACCGACATCGGTGGTCAAGTGGATTCTACGTCAAGCTCGCTTACTTTTTTTTCATGAAAATGAGGAAGGTCACATGGTCTTAGATCACAATTAAAAATATACTTTACTGTTAGTGAAGAGGGTGTTGGAGTTTGAAACCCGACTAGCTGGATTGAGGGTGATTTTTCCAAAATGTTATTTATCCTATAGCTTATTCCATATTCCGTGATGATAATGTGGGTGTATTTCCTTAAAAAAATACCCTTATCACTTCTCACATATAGCCCATATGTAAGCAAATAAATAAATTTTGTGTTAAAAAAAGTATTAACATTAAGAACCAATTTGGTGTTTCAATTAAAATAATTACCATCATACCTGCTTCAGTGGCCACGTGGTCTAACGCGCTACTCTCGCAGTAGACTATACTGCCGATGACGAGGAGATCGAGGTTCAAATCTCGGTCGGGTGTACTGAGGGTAGTTTTTCTAAAATGCTTTTCCACTCTACCTCACACTAAATATAACCTTCTTAACCCCTAAAACTATTAGCATGATTTGTAAATAGGCATATAGCTCGAACGGGTATCAAGACATGGTTCTTTAAAAAAAAGTCCATGATTTCAACCACCAAATGATACATTTCATCTTAACTGCCTTTATCTTTCTAAACAATTAGTTTTAATGCAAAAATAAACTATTATTATTATTATTATGTAGCACCGCGTCTTACTACCCGTTCGGGTTATACGCTAAGTACTAATTACTCTAATGAATTAAGAATTAGGAAGGTTTAATTAGAGGAAGTGAACCCGCATTTGCGTGGAAGGAGAGTGTAAAACCATTTAGGAAAAACCAACCCCAGTTCACCCGACCGAGATTCGAACCTTGATCTCCCCGTCCTCAGCAGTCGAGCTCGACACGACTAACGCGTTAGCCAACTACGCCACCGAGGCGGGTCTATTGTCATTATTATTTTAAAGCTATTGATAATATCTCTCAAAAGTAACCTCTGTAAATCACATGACTTACGTATGAATAGGTAAAATTAGATTTAATAGCTTTTCTAGCTGTCTGATAGGAGTATTCATATAAAAATGGAACTGTACTCACCCCAATGTCAACCTAAAACAAAGATAATCTATTAATTTCATTATTACATCTTAAAAGATTCTTAAGATTGTAGGAAAACAAACTTTAAATAACAAACATAACAAATGGAGTGTGCACGGTTTGTGAGCGCTTGAAATCCTTTCTTTAGTATCCTACACATTTTATTTAGCCAAATAAAGAAAATAGCGTTAATTTTGAATCACCATTAAAAGAGAACGGCACCCACAAACCCCAATAAAAGACAGCTCGAAGAAACCCTTCATTTTCATCCCAAAGACATCTTGATTTAACCACACACTCGGTTTTTTGAAATCCTTTTAAGTCTCTTTTGAACATTTACTTCACTAATGTATCCTTTATATATATATATATATATATATATTTATATATATGTAAAGAACTTACAGGGAATAAAGAACGAAAGTAAAACCTAGAGTCTGAAAATATATATTCAACACAAGGCAATAGTAAAATGTTATATATTGTGTGGATTTAAAAGATAAGATGTAGAGTATGTCTAGTTTTAAATTTAAATAGATGCATACAAATTTGCAGCGAGTCAGCCAAATATATATATATATAAAATTCTCGTGTCACAATGTTCGTTCCCGTACTCCTCCGAAACGGCTTGACCGATTCTCATGAAATT